>JAODAL010026139.1:0-57300 GCA_025379985.1 Phyllomedusa bahiana
CAGTTACAAAAAATGCCCCCTCACTCAAGTCCGTGGGTGTTAGACAGTTGTTGGTCACAGAAAATGGTGCAGTGGCGCAAATTTAAAAAATAGAACATTGAAATTTTATTTTTACGGTACCAAAAAATAACGGAAACCAAACATGTTCGGTATTGCCATATGTGCTTCAACCTGTAAATACGTTTTTTTCTGAAGATTGAACCCCTAAAAAAAAAAACTCATCCCCGAATACGGTTTTTTTCACATTTTCCCTATTAAAAATTTTTTTTGCATTTCCCCTTCATTTCTATGGAATAGAAAAATATCTTTAAAAGTATGTCTTGTCCCGCAAAATAAAAACCCTCATATGTCATGTATTTGGAAAAATGAAAAGTTAGGGATCTGGGGGGGGCGAAGGGGGAAAAAACGGCATAAAAAAAAGGCTCCTCAGAAAGGACAAGAAGCTTGAATTTTTTTCAATAAAATCCAAAAAAAGGGTTTTTTGCCCTCCCCTGCCTTTGTTACTTTCCATTCACACCCCAAAATAGACTTAAACTATCTAATTCTGCTAAACTTTATGGACCATTATTGTTGTAATATAATAATATAAACCCCCACATGGGCAGTTTTGTGTCATGTAGAAAAGGGGACCAGCAGTTTTTTGCCCCAATACGTAGCCATTCAAAAGAAATCTGTAAAACCATGGCCTCATCTTAAAAACTTCTAGATTGTCTTTGTTGCCCAAAAACCCAAATCAGATTCCCATTATTTTTTCAGCCCATAAATGAAATGAAATCTGAGCTCTGATAGGTTGATGGACAACAAAGACCGTCTTAGCCTATTTCACAAAATGTATGTGGCGCATATATAGTCCCTTTTGTAAATCATGTTTTCGGGAGCTTATCAATAGAGTGTACCCCCCGGACGGGGGGACCGGCAGCCCCCACCCCCTTTTACATTCATTACTCGGACCCTTTATTCGCCGCAAGTAATTGACATTTATTTTATCCCCCTATGAACAATATTCGATTGTACGGGGGGAGAGGAGGCGTAAACCCAAATGTTCTCTATGAAAACTATGTTACATAATTCGGCACGATTCACCTGTTTAAGCGCAAGTACGGGCAAAAATGCGCGCCAAAATTACCCATGTGAACATACCCTTACTGTAGGCTTTTCATACAAATGGCCCCCTTTTGTTTCACCTCTACAAGCTGCACTGAAATAACCAATTTTTGAGTCACAGTTTTTAGCTGCACCCGAACGCCAACCACAAAAAACAACAAGCTGCCATAACTGTATGCATATATTAATGACAATGAGTCAGACATCTGCTGACCACAGAACAACATAAATTTGGTATTACCCGAGATTGGGCAAAAAAAATCGACCACTCATGTCTTTGATGAGCTTCTATCTTCCTTCTAAAAAAGGGAAAGATACTTCAGTAAAACCATTTTTTAAATTAGCAAATGATAATATGATAAAACCCGGGGAAACGATTGATGTATTTTTATTTGGACAAAAAGCGTATAAAGAGCTTGTGCTGCCCCTAATTAATTTTCCCCACCCCGATATCTTTACTCCCTTTCTCTGTTCAAAAAAACACTTAGGCTTTATTGGTATTTCTTACACTTTCAGAATTGATGATTAGGTCCCTTGTAATGGGGCATGAACATGAGGGGTCTCACTAAAAAAAAAGGGGACTCCCCAATGTTTTTTATCTTTCCTATTGTAAAAACCTTACCTATATACTGTTTTGGGGAGGGGCGATATGACTTTAATACATTTAAATCAAAATTTTAAGTTTTTAGCGATTACTTTGACCTCGACATCGGTCGATGGTCAAATAGTCGCCCATCTCGACAAAATTTTGATATGGGTGGTGATTTTTAGCGATGACCATTAAAGTCTAGGGGAGAGAAACCCAACACCTTCCATTCTTAACCCAAACGGGGCTGGAGAAGCGGGGAAATTAACATCCACAACAGTAAAATTTGGATACGTGCTACATCCCTTTGGCCAAAAACACTTAGGTAAAAAAAGCCACAAAAAAAAATCCCCCACAAACCCCTTCACTAAACCCTGTCTTGTAAACCCCAGCATGACCCTTAAACCTTCATGACCCACAAATTAAAAAGTGCCAGAAGGCAGTATGATTTAACCAACATCTTTCTTGAACTTAACATTGAATATCCCGTCCCCCGGGAAAGCAGCATGAGCCCCAAACCTGCATAAACCCCCCGATTTAAAAGTGCCCAAAAAAGGGGTCTTTCAACCCCCTTTTTTGTTTCACTGGGCATTGACTATACCTGTTTCCCTTTGCCCCACATTAGCCCCAAAAAATGCAAAACCCCAAAAAAAAAGTGCCGGGAAAAAGGAGTCTTTCAACCCCCATTTTAGTTTTTACTGGACATATACTGGTTCCCCGTCCCCGGGGACGTTTTCCCCCCCGTATGAGTGCGGGCCAATTGAGGGTTTACTTGGAAAATTTCTGGGGGTTAAAAGCTCCTGTTCCACCCAGGTGCTCTATTTTTAAAATGGATGGAAAACCCACCATGTCTTTTTTTTTCTCTTTTTTAATTGTATTAAATGGGTTTGTCTCAATACGGGGTTTGACATGTTAAACAACTTCAAAAAACACCTGCAAATGTTACGGATAATAAAAGATAATAAAACGGATAATAACAATTTTTTACACCATCCATTTACCTGTGGTGACTAAAAAATTGCTGTATTCAAATTTTAAATGCAAAGTAGATTACAACAAAGCTGGCCTGCGCCAAATGAAAAAAAAAATCTGTTATGTATTCGATAATACAAATTTTTTGGCACCTTTAAATTCCCCTGTGGTGACATAAAAATTTTCTGATTCAGATTAAGTGCAAGCTGCCTCAATGAACAAACGAATGCCCAAAGTCCAAAAACACTATCTTTATGTATTCGAAAAATACAAATAATTTTTTGGGACCTTTTTAATTTACCTGTGGGACTAAAAAATTGCTGGATCAAATTTTAAATGCAAGTGATATATCAACAAGGGGAATGGGGAAAATTTAAAATAACACCATCGAAATGTATACTGAAAAAAAATGGGGTTTTTGCACCCAACAAAGAGACCTGCATTTTTTAGAAAAGATGTGTAAAACCAAAAAGTTTAGGCTGTCCCAATACCAGGAAAATTTCAAAAAGAAAACTTTTAACAATAAAGCTATTGCAGTGCAATTCTACACAAGTCTTTTTGAACTTTTCCATATTTTTTTATAAGGGTTGCTGTGTTCGCCCGCGGCCCCCCCCCCCCACCGCTCCACCCCACCGTGACATTACAGCGGTAGATACTCCTTTAAAAATCTCTACCTAACTACATAAAATCTCCATCTCTAATCTAACAAAATTGTAAGGATCACAGCTAATAGTAGGGGTTTCCTCTGTGAAGAAATAGAATAATTTTCGCTGAGCTGTTTGGACACAAGCAGAGCGCACGTCCTTCCTGCTCTGAGACGCTGAAGACACTGAGGCTGAAACAGGAAACGTTCTATGTAAAACGAGGTCATGTGATTTTTTCCAGCCAATCGCAACCATACACATCCCAGCCCATGACGTCTCACACACTTTCCACCCTGCTCAAATTCTGTAAGCTGATTTGCTGGCCGCCCAAAATGACAGGAAGCGCCGAAAAAGGCGCGATCTTAATAGATGATGCACAGATTTTAACCTAAATTATCGCATGATCTAAAATTTCGATCACCATAAAAACTGTGCCGATTTCAACTTTGCGATAATAATCGCTCAACACTAATCATAATAATTGACTTTAAAAAGTGTAATATTATACTTAGTATTCATTTGTGTCAATTACTTACCAAAATAAAAAATGAAAAAATCGCAACAATAATAGCAATTACTATCACAGTTTAAACAGTATGCTTGCCAAAACCACAGATTTCTCTAAACCTGTATAAAACATAGAAATACATGAAAAATATGTAGATTCCTTTTGGATGGAAACAGATCATATAATCTAAAAGTACAGACCTGCCATCTCTCTCGCCTTCACTGCACCCTCAAAGGGATCAGTCAACAGAACAGTCTATAAATTAGCTTCTACAGCATTGTGACATCATCTCCCTGACTACCACTGTGATGTCATCCTCTGACGTCCATTGTAATATCAGACAGAACCTGTCACATACGTTATGCCTCTCTTGCTAAGGACAGCACAAGCTAGTGACAGACATGCGGTTTCCAGCGCTGTGTCCCTTATTCTGTAATATGCTGCAGTTTCAGAGTATTTAATGCTCAAATCTGGCAGTTTTCAGCCAGAAAAGAGTCCAGCTCATTCATGAGCAGGTGTTAGCCCCGCCCACCCAAGGCTAACCCTGCCCACTTGACAGTTGAATAACATGTTTCTACCTATTCAAAGTAATAGGTTTATCAGTTATGAGGTGGGCGGGGCTAGCCTCAGGTGGGCGGGTCATTAATTAAACTGACTCTTTTCTTGCTGAAAACTGCAGATTACTTTAAAACTCCTGTATCTTACGGACTAAGGGACACAGCGCTGGAAACAGCATGTCTGTTACTAGTTTGTTCTGTCCTCAGAAAGGGGGGCATAATCTGTGACAAGTTCATTATGGGTTTGACATAAACAACATGGTGATATAAAGAATAATTTTTCTTAACTTTTTCAAAGTGCTTTATTAAGAATATATAGAAAAACATATATCAGGTAACTTTGAGAACAAATAACAATAATTTCTAATTGAATACAAAAACAAAAAAAAACATTCCAGTGCAGAACAACTTCAAATATAAGTACGGAGTGCGGTAATAGAAATCACAAGGTTTTGCTTCTAGCTACACGTAAACAGTGATCCTATAGGCAAATCGGCATAGATCACATTACTATAACTACATACAAAGGATATCATTAGAGTAAATTAAGAAGTAAGCAAACCTCTTCAATTATATTAACTATATTTAAATAGCAATGTACTAAAAAAATAAATGATTGATGTGGAACGATACACGGAGAGGGCCCACCACTAACACAGTCGTCATCATAGTGTTTCGGAGGACGGTCTATTGAAAGGTAGAATCAAGGTGGAAATGTCCAGAACCCGGAGCCAAAACGGTTGAATATCCTCGCATGTCCACCAGATATGTGTCATGCTACCTGGTCCCTGTACACATCTCCAGCAAGAGGAGGGTACTTGGGAATACAATGAGTGTAGAAGCGTCAGGACCCTATACCACCTGGAGAGTACTTTATAATTTAATTCCTGGATTTGGCATGATGTCGAGACTTTATTGGCTAATACACATTCTTTAGTCCAATCTTCTTCAGACAGGGAAACGTTCAGTTCCCTTTCCCAACTACTCTGAAATGTGGGCTTAGTGGACAATAGGGCAGCCAGGACTATGTTGTATAGTATGGATATGGTATGTCTCGGCGTTTGCTTTTGAACACATAACCTATCAAATGCCGTGAGAGTCCTTGTGAGATCGTGTTTGACTTTATTGACATGAACATAGTGCTTAATTTGCATATATTGCAGCCACATATTTGGGGATTGAAGTTGATGTGGAATGAGTTCTTCATATGTTTTTAAGGACATTTTATTCAGAAAATTCCCGACAATACAGGGTTTCGCACCCGGGCCATGTTGGAAAAGTAAATTACAAGCCGCGATGTGCAAATCAGAATTTTCCTAAATAGGGGTAAGCGGACCACCTGGGGCATGTAAGCTATACCGTGATCCAAGAGCTTTGAACACTGACAAAGTGATCTGTGCTATTAATGGTAGTTGGCTCATCTTCAAGCTCGCTTGTTGTAACACCATCCATGGCAGTGAGGACAAGGGGCCACCACATAGTTGCTCCTCAAGTTGTACCCAGTGTTTTATAGATTTAGCGTGGAACCAGTCCAGAATTCTGGTGCTGGCTGCTGCTACGTAATAGGATTTCAGATCTGGCAGGGCTAGTCCCCCCTCTTCCTTCTTCCTGACCAAAATGTCCCTGGATATCCTTGGGTTCCTATTAGACCAAATACATTTCCGAAAGCACTTATTAGCGTCTCGGAAAAAAGAGGTAGGTAGTTTAATTGGGATACACCGAAATAAGTACAATAACCTGGGTAAAACATTGATTTTTAGTATATCGATCCTTCCTATCCAGGAAAAATCTTTCCTATCCCATCTGGATAAGTCTGTCTTAATGGTGTTAAGTAATGTCTCAAAATTCAATGCAAAGGTCAGCTCACGTTTTGACGAGATTTGAACCCCTAAATATGTAAACGATTCCTTTGCCCATTTAAAGGGGAATCTTCTCTTTAGTAAGGTTACGGTGTTAGGGTCAGTAGTGACATTTAAGGCAACACTTTTAGATATATTTACCTTAAAGTTACTAAAGAGGCTGAACCTGTCCAAGAGGGCCATCAAAGCTGGTAATGATGCTTCGGGTTGCGTGATATACAGGAGGAGATCGTCAGCGAAAGCTGCGCATTTTTGTTGTTCCTTACCTATAACGAGCCCCTGGACCTCTTTATCGGCTCTGATGGACTGCATTAAGTGTTCCATAGCAACCACATATAGTGTAGGTGACAATGGACAGCCCTGCCGCGTACCGTTGCGAATTTGGAAAGGTTTGGACAGCACCCCATTTATTCTTTGTGCAGACGGATGGCAATATAAGGCAAACATTTTCTGCATTAGGTTCTGCCCGAGTCCAACATTTGACAGAGCCGACTCCAAAAAATCCCAGTCCACCCTGTCAAATGCCTTCTCTGCGTCCAATGACAACAGCATGAGAGGGGTTCGGGTTCGTTGCGCTTGGTGGATGAGAGAATGTTCTTACCGTATTGTCACGAGCTTCTCTCCTAGGCACAAAGCCCACCTGATCTATGTGTATTAATTTCTCAAGTACAGCAACGAAAAGGGAGCCTCTAAATCCGAGATTTTTTCTGGGGTAAGTCTAGGCAACGAGCACTTGTCTATGTAAGACCTCAATGTCTCATTCGCAACATTTTTAGAAAGGGTTGACCCAGCAGGAGGGAGGTTGTATAGGTCATGATAGTATGAGTGAAAACTATCAAGGATTTCTGGAGTAAGAAAGGTTGTTTTACCTGATTTGGTCTTGATTGAATGGACAAAGAGAGAAGCTCTCTTATCTCTGAGGGCTCTGACTAGCATTTTTCCTGGTTTATTGCTCCACCTGTAGTAAGAGCCTGCACATATCTGTTTAAAGCGAGCGGCACCTCTGTCCATTAACCTGATAACTTCATGTTTAGTATGCATCAGGTCGCGTAGGTCAGATTCAGATAGCGTGGCTTTATGGATGGATTCCAATTTAGCCAGTTTTGAGAGAAGAGCATTCATTTTGAATGCTGCTTCTCTTTTCAACCTAGCACAGTGCTTGATTAGAGTTCCCCTAAGTACGCATTTGAGTTTCTTCCCACTTTGTTTGTGGGGATGATGGATCAGACATATGATCAGTGAGGAAGTTATGTATAGTCTGGGTCAGCTCTGTCAAGCATACAGTGTCCCTGAGGAGAGACTCATTAAGTCTCCAATTGTAAACCTTACCCACCGCCTGAGACATTACCAAATCGCAATATACTGGGGTATGGTCTGAAAGCAGAATATTACCAATGAAAGAGTTTTTAGCACTGGACAATAAGGCATGTTGAAGGAATATATAATCTATCCTGCTATATCCCCCATGAGAATGCAAGTAAAAGGTGTAGTCTCGGGCGTGGGGGTGTGTGAGGCGCCATACATCAGAGTTGCATGTCATGTAAGAGTTTTCTAATTTTGTTTAGTTTATTTAGAGGAAATGAGGAGTGTCCAGCTGAAGTGTCTATGGCTCGGTTGAATGGCTAGGTTGAAGTCTCCGCAAGGATAGCTTTACCTTGAGCATATACATTTAATTCGTCCAATACAGAGGAAAGAAATGTGAGCTGGGCCTGATTGGGCACATATATGGTTGCTATGGTGAAAGCAGAGCCTCCAATGTCACACTTAACAAATATATATCTCGCATTTTCGTCTTTTTTGGTATCTAGTATTTTAATGGGAAGGCTTTTATGAAAGAATATAGCTACGCCTTTGGTTTTATTATGATTATTGCTTTGGCACCAAAGTGGGAAATATTTGTTTTGATAGTTGTTTAACTGGCCTTCTATGATGTGGGTCTCTTGCAAGCATAGGATGTGCACCCTTTGCTTATGCATGTTGTATAGAATTCTCGACCGTTTCTCCGGGTTATTGAATCCCTTAACGTTAAGGGATGTAATACGAAGAGACGTCATTATAGTAAGCCTCAACTATAGCTACCACTGGTATCATGGTATTGGACCCCTCCAAGATCGCATCCTATTATACAATAAGGAAAATTGGAAAAACACGGATTGTAAACCAACAGTGTAACATAGCCTAATAACCAAACTTTAGGCAAATGGAAAGATCTACGTTGTGCAGCATTTTCGGCTGCAATAAACAAGCACGTAATGTCCGTGCAGTTACCTATGTGGGGGGAGCCAGACAGCATTACGAGTAATACCATAAACATAGTGACCCTTGCAAGAAACATATCCAAGGTACTCTGTCAAGCTGGTCTTAGGGCCTATAGTAAGCAGATCTTAATTAAAGATACAAATGTGTCAAAGAGATATCTCTAAATATGATCTAGTGCTGCATTTTATGGTCCAAATTAGAAGGAGGGGAGCTAAATGTGGTGATCATTATGTCTGCTGCTCCAGTATTATAGACCAGCAGAGAAAATGTTACGCCTTAGCTCTGGTATCTGTCCAAAACCGAGAGTAAACTGCAAGAAATCAAATGCTCTTACTGTGCATCATACAACAGACTCTTTTTCGCAGCACCATCTATCCGTTCTAAGCATGAAACAAGTCTTTGGGACGTTGAGAGGCACTGCTCCTTTGGCAAGTCTGATCTCCCAGATCTTCTTGGCGAGGTCATGTGCAATGGTGGTGGTGCATTTGCTGGAGCGGAGGAAGCTAAGTCCCAATCGGGTAGAGACACCGGTGGCAATTTCAGAGCTTTCAGGAAGTTGGGCAGGTCCGTTGGTGACCGAAAGGTAACGGTTCCTTCTTCTGTCCGAATGTGCAGGGCAAAGGGGTAGCCCCAACGTTACTGAATTTGTTTTTCTTGCAGAATGGAAAGTAATGGTTTTACAGCAGCTCTTAATCGTAAGGTGCGCCGTGATAAGTCCGGGACGATAGCTATTGTGGTCCTCTCGTGTGTGATTTTGGAGACAAGTCTGGCCTTCCTCTGTATTTCTTCTTTTGTCGTGTAATAATGCACCCGGCAGATGACGTCACGTGGTTTCGAGGTGTCCTGGCTAATAGGGCGTAGCGCCCTATGCGCTTGATCTATTTCGATATGACTGTCCGGGGATTTACCCAGAATCCCGTTAAAGATTCTAATTAGTGACCGAACCAGATCTTGTGCTTTGACTGATTCTGGGAGACCGCGTACTCGAATATTGTTTTTACGGTTTCGGTTTTTGAGATCATCTAACTGATCCACTAGATTTTGGTGGAGGCTTTGTTGATTCTTGAGGGCACCCTGTAGCTCCGAGATTGAGCGTTGAACAGAAGAGTGTGAGGATTCTAATGTTTGAATCTTGTCTTGAATAGTGGATATGTCTGTTTTAACTGCACAAATATCCTTTTGCCAGGAGCTTTTTACTTCAAGCGCTAGGACAGACAAGTTGCTTTTGGTAGGTAGTAAAGACAACAGTGCTTGTAGCTCTGGGTGGCCCTGGAGAATCCTCAGGGCCTTTTTCCTTGATATCATAGAGGCATTAGTGTCATAGTCTCTGTGAGTAGACAGAAGATGTCCTTTAGAGGAGAAGGGAGCCTGTGACGCCGGGTGTATTTTATAGGACCTGGGGTACTGTCCACCTGTAGCTAGAGGAGAGCTATCAGGCGATAATACAGGCATGTTCTCTGGAGACTGGAGGTGCAGATCTGTCACCAGATCCTCAAAAGGATCAGGGACTCTCCTGAGAAATCCTCTTGGGACTACAAGATGCCCTACTGAGGAGCTGATGTAAGCTGTTATCAGGCAGCAGAGAAAGGTGGGGGATTCATGAGGGAGACATGAGATTCTGTTTCACAGTGTTTTATGACTGTTCCTCCTCTCCCTTCTCTTGATGGACACAGAGGATCCTCATTGTGAGGGGCCAGCAGAGACTTTGTGAGATAGCTCCTCAGTTGCAGCAGGGAGGACGTCTGACTCATTGCCTTAAGGGCGTGAACTCAGTGATGGCTGAGGAGAGCTGCTGCTCATTCCCGCCCCCTCTTCCTCCTCTCCCGTCTCAAAGCCTGCTATCTCACTTCCGGGCATCAACAGTGGGCTCCATCATTAAGCAGGAGAGCTTCAGGAATCTCTGCAGCCACGGCTTGTCTGCTCTCTGCTACACTCGTAGTCAACTCAGGCTCTGCAGATCTGCCGGTGGAGCTGCATCCTGGTCGGCAAGATGGCGCCCGCTCTGGGGAGACGGCCGCAGATGTTGGGGCTGATTGCAGGTCAGCTAGTGGGGCAAAAAAGTTGCTGATCAGGACTTCTGATCCTGGAGAGCTAGGAGCACCCTTGGGTGGTTTCTTAGCTCTCTTGGGACTCATTAGGACCGCTGTTTGTGCTCTTTGAGTGCTGGGCCCAGACAGAGCTCTTAGCAGGCACGTCTGCTCACCAGCATGCTAGGCCACGCCCCCCCAAGAAGAGTTATTCTTATGTAAGATACTTCTGATTTTATAACAAGTTTATGTCTCTTCATATAAAAATGTAAACCATAAACTTTCTGATAGATGTACTCTACTAGACCAATAGTTTGGCACAAGATAACACCAATTCTATCAAAATGGACTTCTAATATGAAGCCAAAAATGCACCAGCCAGCACATACTTTTAACAGAGCTAAAGAAGGAGTATTGAGTTGTGTACCTGTACGCACCGCAAAATGCAGTGTTAACATACTCTAAAAGTGAAAGTGAGTAGTTCTTGAAGCAGGAGCCTAGAGAATAATACTTTGCATAGAATAAGCCACAGCAGAACCACTAGCTGATGACTGTTGTAACAGTTTTATCAGTTTTGCATTTACTCTGTCTCCTCAGGCTGTGGGTGGTTCTACAGCAGTGATTAGCATATTCAACTTCTGAGCAGTTACTGTGACAGTGCAGGAGATTGTTATCTCTAACAAGGTTACAGATAAAGCCATGCTTTTCAGTCCTCACAGCACATATACCTTTTGTTTTGTGAAGCTTATCTTGTTAGATATAATTAATTTGCTTCCATCTTAGTGGGGTGACATCACTCCATGCTCCCTGCTCTCAGATAATCAGATAACAGACATCTTTCTGGTATGCAGGTAACTATGGAAACCTGTGTGCATTTCAGATCATACAAAAAAGCTCTTATCTCATGACTAAGGTAAATTCTATTGACCAATGTATTTAGAAACAGTCTTTATTTAACTGTCCCTTTATGCTGAAAGCAAATCTTTGTAGTGAGAAAACTCCTTTAAAGTCTTTAGATGTTGTCAATGCCTTCCTTCTTGGTAGTTGAGATGTTTTGGTAGGAGAATCAATTGAAGATGGTATTATAACCTGGAAATAAACATAAGATAATGTCAGCTTTTAGAATAATGTGAAATTCAGGAGACAACAGAATAAAGAATATACCCAAATCTCTTTACAAACTCATCTTATCTCTCTGATACAAAATGTCCAGTGTTCACTTTACTTTAGAGCAGCGGTCCCCAACCTTTTTTCCACCAGGGACCGGTTTTATACCAGACAATTTTTCCACGACCCGGTGGGGGCGGGGTTAAGGACGGGGTTGGATGTTTAGAATCACACACAAAAGAAAAAAAAAAACAATAAAGTGTATACTGTGTCCAGGGCCGTCTTAACAGCATTATGGGCCCCTGGGCAGACCTGTGCTCTGGGCCCCCCATCCAACACAACCACTCGCAGGAACAAATATATACATTATCGATAACAAACCTATAACCTACAACACCGCCATATAGAGACTACATAGAGGTCAGACACCAGCTCATGTATAAGCTATAACACTGCCATATAGAGACCACATAGAGGTCAGACACCAGCTCAGGTATAACCTACAACACTGCCATATAGAAACCACATAGAGGTCAGACACCAGCTCAGGTATAACCTACAACACCGCCATATAGAGACCACATAGAGGTCAGACACCAGCTCAGGTATAACCTACAACACAGCCATATAGAGACCACATAGAGGTCAGACACCAGCTCAGGTATAACCTACAACACTGCCATATAGAGACCACATAGAGGTAGGACCCCAGCTAGGTATAACCTACAACACTGCCATATAGAGGCCACATAGAGGTCAGACGCCAGCTCAGGTAAAAACCTACAACACTGCCATATAGAGCCCACATGAGGTCAGACACCAGCTCAGGTATAACCCTACAACCCCGCCATCTAGGGGACCACATAGAGGTCAGACACCAGCTGAGGTCACCATCACAGGGACAGACTACAGCACTGTTCCTTCACAGAGGAGATATATCGCCTACATCAGGGACTCACAGGAGACGTCATCTCTCACGAGTCGTTCTTTTTCCCTTTTCTTCTCCATCCGACACAGAAATCAAAGACACATTCTCCGGCCATAACTCATCCCTGCAGAATTTACCACACAAGTGATAGGGAAATTCAATGGTTTCCTTATTGTATGTTGTATGAGCCCCAAATTGGTGTATATTCAGGCCTGAATGGAACAAAACAAACACACATACACACAGTTGTATGTCTGAATGAATTCTGAAAGTTTATTTCCAATGCATTGAGTTAAAAAACCTTTTTTCTGGCTACTTGCCAAGAGCTCATAAATTAGTAGTTTTCAATTAGTGTCATACAAGGTATCGAAGAACATAAAATTTGTGAAGTATACCAATTAGTCTTATCTTAAAAATAATAGACAAGATAACAAACTATACTACTTCTTTTCATAAACTAGACATTGTCTTGAAGGCGCACACAGTGAGATATTTATTAGACATTTATGTCTTTCTTAAGGGGCTCACATGAGATATGAAACATTAGAAACTTCTTTCTTTGTTTCTCTGGAGGCCCCATATAGATTAGAGAGAATTCATAATGTCTGCACATTCTAATTATAATAGGAGATATCTCTCACTTTACCCTTCTAATATTGTAGGCTAATATGCCTTTATATAAATTAGTACACAAAATGGAAGGCAGATACAAGATGGAGGATAGAAACAAGAGGATGATTCCTAACATTCCCCCATTTTGAGATGGTTTTAATACAGAACCTCACAACTATCAGGTTATATAAAGGTGACCTAATGTAAAAACTGCTGGACTTGCCTAGACCTTCACCAGATTCCCTGCATGTGCTTCTGTATTTATAACCTTATCTCAATACCTTTTTTTCGGGGTCTTTCAAGTTTGGATCTGCTAAATCCCTTTAACATACATTGTTTTAGTTTAAATAAACAATATAAGCATAAGATTTTATTATAACTTGCACTATAGGTTGTAATTTTCCCATCAGCCACCCTCCTATTCCTTGAACCAGTTTGCTGGATTTAAGAATGAAAAAGTGCTACTCCACCATGTGTCTTTGTTCATCTGATGGTCTTTTAACCATTTCTCCCTGAAATCTTTTACCTGGTCTATCTGCATGCGGATTTTGCAGGTTCCCATCAGGGTCAAATTTTAGTGACAACACACATTCGTCCAACAATGGCGCACATTCCGCCAAAAGAGGAAGTAAGAATCTAAAACTATAGCATGTTGATTTGTTGCTATGATTAATTGCCTCTGTATGTAGTTGGTAGCATTTACCACTTCGAGTATAGAATATATCTGATCTTCTAGATAGTCAGTGGCTTCTACTAATTTATCCCATATCTGCATCCCTTTTGGCCATATGAAGATAGAAACTGGCTATTTTATTTCCAACAACCCATCTCTATACATGTGGCCTACCATTTCTACGAGGTTTGTTATCTGCTGTCGTTTAACAAAAAATATGGTATGGGATACTGTGTACAGGGATTTTATCATTTGTCCGATTACTGTGGTTGGGGTCAGTCTTGCTAGAGTCAGGAACCATTACTTGCCACAGGTATCCATTTATAAGCATTGTTCCCCCAAAACCCAATAACATACGTGGTAGTTCCACAAGTGTGAATGTTCCATGCTTAATTGATGTGCATAGTGTATAATCGTGTTCCCTTGGACACTAAACACCATTTTCTTTCTCCATGGGTTTATAATATCCTATAGAGGTAGCACAATTAAGATTAGGTGTGTTAGGATGTGTCAGATGATCATAATTTGGACATACAGTACCAGCTATGTTGAGACATGAGTCGTCCTTTGCAGAAGGAAAGGAATGGGCCCCATTCCCAAGAAGCATTGTGTATTACCCTTTTTTAAATAATGCAGGATTCCATGCTATGGAAGCAGCTTCTAGCTTGCTGAAGTTTCTCCCAAAGCTAATTTGGGATACCTTCACTAGGAACTTTCCAAAGGGGCCCAGACTTTTTTTTGAGTGTCCGTGGAACCCAAGTACCCCTCTTGAAGGACATTATCTGTGTACCTCCTGTGTTTAGACTAACATTGGCCATCCACCAGGGTAAGGAAACCCAATTTTCAATTGGTATGGGAAACACTAGTGTTAACTTGTTTAGAGGGTGTGTCATTTCATGAAATATGACATGGTATCTTCTTGACTACATAGATAAAAAATTTTCTCTTGAGTCAATGGAAAACAGCCATATAGGGCATGGAGGAGGCTTGACACGGGGCTGTGTGTGCATATCCAACAATCTGATACGTTTAGTCCTTCATTTAGAATCATGTGGTTTTTATGAATTATTGTCCATTCTTAATTAAGTGTTTTTATGTAGTCCCTGTCAGGATCAGCTGAGCATCATCATCAGGAGAGTCGTCATCTTTGGGTGTAGACACTTTTTGAGTGGGAAGCATGGACCCCAATTCGGCTTTCCTTCAAGTTTCTCCGAGGCGCTTGTGGTCAGCAGTACTTGGAAGGGACCGTCAAACCTTGGCTCCAAAGCTTTTTCTCGTGTCTCTTTATCATCACCCAGTTTTTGGCTCAAGAGTGTGTGTTCCCTCTGGGGGAATTCGGGTTGGAATGGAAAAATTACACTTGATCATGTGTCACTTTTAACCTCTTACTTAGCGACTGCACATAGGAGGTCAATGTGCCATGCTGGATTTGCATTTGCTGGGGGAAGTGTAACCTAATTGGGGACACTTCCAAATAGTATCTCATGGGAGACAAGCTGTCGCTTTGTTTGGCACGTACCTTACCGAGAACAAGGCAAAGGAAAGACACTTTTGTCCGGGGGTTTTCCCTGGCTCACTCATGGCTTTTTGAATCTTTAATTTTAATGTTCCAATTTAGTCTCTCTATTTTGCCACTGCTCTGGGGATGTTTAAGGCGTGTGGTAGCTAATGTTTTCTCTAGGGCTGCCCATTATATGTTGCAAAAACTTCACCTGTGAAATGGGTTTACCTCTGTCTGATTCAATTACCTCCGGTACTCCATACCTGCACAAAAACCTCATCAAAAGTTTTTTTGCTGTTACCTGTGCGTGGCTTTCGTTTAAGGAAATGCTTCCGGCCATCCTGAAAAGAGATCAACACATACAAGCACATAGTCATACATGCCCACGGGAGGAAGTTGAATATAATCTATTTGAACTTTTGTAAAAAGGGGAAAAGAGTGACTTACGCATATGTTTTCGGGGTGTTCTTAGTCTGTCCTGGATTGTTCAGTGCACAAATCATACAACTTGTACGAGTCTCGCAGCAGCAGTGCTGTGAATCCTGGAGCTACCCAAAGTTTGTCAACAGTGGCAAATCATGGCTCCTTTTGATAGATGTGTTTTTCCATGGACCACTTGCACCATCATCAGGAACAGGGCTCGTGGCAGGCAGGTTCTGGTGGAGTTCCCCCATGTGCCATCTTTCTCTTTAGCCCCCATCCCCGTCCATTTCTTTTTTTCTTTCTGCTGTAGCCTGTGTAGACAAAGTCTTTAAGACACTCACCTCCAGGTCTTTGATTGCAAGCATTTGGCCCTGTTTCACATCTTCTTCTTCTTCTTTCTTCCATGGTTTCGAGTTTGCTCTTTTTGCCACCTGTCAGCAAAGGCATTTCCTTTAGTTTCAAGGGTGTTGTCTGGTATGAGCCTTACCTTGATTATAGGACACGTTCTGGTAATAGTAGAGAGTCCTAAGCTCTTTATGCATGCACCATTTTTGGGATGGGTTGTCCAGAAGAGGTCAGGAACTTCTTGCTCTCCAAATGGGCCCCTTTAGTCGTTGGCGATGCCGGAAAGCGTATCTAGAGTCTGTGTAAATATTAGCAGTCTTACCCTTCCCCACTCTACACGCTTCAGAGAGTGCTCGAAGCTCCCCCTCTTGCGCAGGGGACATGAGGTGGAAGCGCTTCGGCCAAGATTGTTTTATGTTGTGTGACCACAGAATATCCAGTATGGAACCCGCCCAAATCATCTCCTTGCAATCTGGAGCCATTACAAATAACTCAAATTCGGGAAATTAGCCAAAGGTGTTTTTCCATCAACATTTTCAAATCCTATTGTTTCTTGTTGCATTAGAGATATACAATCATGTTCTTGTTTTGGCATCATGCAATTTGTTTTCACTTAAGGATTTTACAAATTTTAAAATTTTTCCCGCCCTCCCCCCTTTGAAACCCTGTAATCTATTGGCCGTAGAGTAGCTGGATTCAAAGTAGTGCAGCTTTGGAATGTGATGTTTTGGGGGCATCAATAAGGGCACATTGCATCTTAATGTGTTGGCAAGGGAGAGGTGTTTTGGCTGTACCTGTGTCAGTATGCCTTGAAAAGTCATGAGGTGTGAGGACAGTCAAGGGGTATGTCAAGGTGATTTCTGAGGATTTTTCTACAAGTGCCTGCACTGCAGCTACAGCCCTGACACATGATGGGGCACCTCGTGCTACAGTGTCCAGACGTAAGGAGTAGTATCCCAAAGGTCTGGGCCTCTCACCGTGTTGTTGTGTGAGAACACCTGTTGCATGACCCAAAGTCTCAGTGAAGAAGAGAGAAAAGGGCAAAGAGTAGTTTGGTGTTCCAAGGGCTGGAGAGGATGGCAACCTTCAAAGAGTGGAAGTTGTCAATAGCCTGTGGAGAAAGAGAAAAAGGAACAGTAGAAAGACAGGCATACAACGGTTCCATTAAAATAGAGGCAGACCTAAGCCAAGGCCTACAGTATGAGACTAGGCCAAGGAAAGTTCTCAATTTCTGTAGTGTGTTTGGAACAGGCCCAAAACTTGTATAGCAGTTTTCCTTCCTCAGTCAAATGTTTTGCACCTTGTGATAGACAGTGACCCTAGAACACAACCCCTTTATTTTGCAAAAAATTGCAATTTCTCCTGCGAGGCCTTGCAGCCACTGTCCGCTAAAAACGTAAGCAGACTGATTGTAGCTGTTTGGCAGATTGGCAAAGTGTCTGCACACAGCAATAAATCATCGACATACTGCAGAAGTATGACACCTAGTGGTTGATCCCATGATTGCAGGACTGACTTCAATGCTTGTGTGTACATGCTAGGGGAGTTGTGCGCCCCTTGTGCCAAAACTGTCCATTTAAACTGCCTATTTTTGAATGTGAATGCAAACAAATATTGGCAGTCATGGTGTATGGAAACACTGAAAAAGGCATTAGCCAAAATCAATAAGAGTAAAAGTAGGCAGCTTATTGGAGGCACCTGCGCCAAATTGTGTTTGGATTGGCGACTAGGGGTGTGTCCAATACAGTGACCTTATTGATTTCCCTTAAATCATGAACCAAACGATAGGTATCAGGGGTGCCTTTTGGCGTTTTCTTCTTGATTGGAAACAATGGAGTATTAGCTGGGGATGTTGTTTCCTTTATGGCTTTGAGTTTCAATAACTCATCAATTTGCTGACCAATAGCATCTCTTTTTGGAATACTGAGAGGATGTTGTCTGATCCCAGGAGGAGTACAACCTGGTTTTAAATGTACCATTCGGGGAGCTACTTGCAAACCTACCAATATCTGTTTTTTGACCGCGGCCACAACTTATCAAAGGGACCTGGGAAAGTAGGATGGATTCCTCCTCTGTTAACACAAAAAACAGAAAGTGGTTCAGACAACAAAGCAGCCAGCATGCAAAAATTTATCGTGGTAGTAGCTGATGTTTCTACCCTTTTACTTCACCGCTAGGTTCAAATTTAATACTGGCACAAGCATTTGTAACACATCAGTACCAACAAGAGAAAGTGGTATATCATCACTGACAAGCAATTTAGTGACTACATTTTGTCCTTTGAATTTTAAATTAAGCGGTGCTGTTTCATGTAAAGTTATTCTTTTTTCCCTTTGTCCTACACAGGATTGTGATTTCTCAGTTCTCAAATCAGACGGGATGTGGCATTCCCTGAATGACTGATATGGCTGCCCCTGTATCCACTAGGAAAGGAATTTCTTTTCCCATCACCTCCCCATTCATGTATATTGCCACACCTTCTGTAGCTTTTACAGGGAGGACTGGTACAGGGTTGCCAGCTTCTCATTGAGGAGCGTTGGCACCTTGATCAGTGGTCTGAGCAGGGGGGTTTGCAGCCAGGGAAAAAATCTGCAATTTCTCTTAAAATGCCCAGGTTTTTTTTTGCAAAAATGGACATTTGAAATTGTGTTTTGGTTTTGCCCCTCCTCTGTTATAAAATTTCCCTGGGCCAGAGTCTTTGCTAATGGAGGCAAGCAACACTTTCTTTTCCTTTTAGACCTGAGATCTAACTCAAGGCCCCTTTTGGGCTTGTAACAGGGCAGGGGAATCACTATGCCCCCACTCTGGCTTGCAGGCTTTCAGTCTAGACTGCAGGGGCTGTTTAAGTCCCCTCAACAAAAGCTGTAACCATAAGAGATCAGCAATATCATTCCCCATGTCATTATATCCCAAATCACTCCATCTTTGCTGCAGCCCAGCATAAAAACTGTTCAATAGACTCACCCTTTTCCTGGGTCAAATCGAGAGGGCTATGGATGTCTCCTTCAGTTTCTCCCTAGCCCCAAACTCTGAGCCCTGTGCAAAAGATCCCTACCACTCTGCACAGTTTTCTGCTCTGCTGCAGTGTCAGGTTCATTTTCAATTTTCTTAACTGCATCCATTATCACTTTACCCATAGCTTCCCCAGCTTTTAGTGCTATAAGGGGGGCCAGATCACACCAGGCTGCATTATAAGTGACTTGAATCTGTACCATATGGCGGTAAAAAAGCCATTGGTCTGGTGACAGGGTCTGGCAATTGTGAGTGAGGGGCTTGTTTGCTCAGAGGGGGACCAGGGCTTATAATCTGCAGTAAGTCTGGTTTGTACACCAGCCTGTCTGAGTACAGAGCGATAGGGGGGGTGTACTAATATCTGCTTGTGCAGCACTCTCACTTGTCCCTTCCTCACATGTGGGCTGTGGAGCAGCTACCCCAGGAATAAACACAGTTTTGGTAATTACAGGAAATATCCCTGGTTTTGATCTGGGATGCGGAGCTCCACCAATTAAAACAATCCTCTTGCAATCGGGATTTTGTTGGCCAAATCTTGTACAAGTCCAGACTCCAGGGTTTTTGGAAGGCGGAGGTTTAAAGATTTCCTGCATAGGAGATGGATTTTTTTCAGGAAGAGCATAATTACCATAACCCTTTATGTTCTTTAGTTCTGTTTAACCTCTCTTTCCAATCTCTTTACTTACCCTCACCAAATATCCAAAACTGTCACTAAGCTTGTGATCTTTAACCCAGCCCATATTGGGAGGCAAAGTCTTTCCAATGATTACTATCCAGCAATCCAGTATTACCACATCTTGCTTTTTGTAACAATTTACTGCAACCAGTTGCAACAGCTCTGTCCTGCCCTATCTTTTACTATCTCCTGGGCTGTAAACCAAATGGCCTGTTTCTCCTGTGTGTTTCCCATATTCAGAATCCCTGCAGTACTCTGTTAAGCAGCCATATGCTTAAACCTCCTCCCCCCTTCCTTCTGTCTTATACTTGTTTCTCTCTATTCCTTAAGACTTCCTCAATGCTCTAAAACACTGTCTTATCAAGAAAGAAACTTTTTAAAGATCAGTTAGGAGGTTCCAGGGTTCCCTACTTCCCTGGTTTATATGACTAGTCAATTTCCACAAAATCCAATTTGGGAAACCCCAATATACAGGGAAACACCAATAGTTAAACTAATTACAGCTCAAATATCCATTTAGAAACATAGCAATGACACACTCATACAACATTTCCATTCTTATTTAGGTTCTTGCAAAAAAGCTCAAGGTTTCAATAAAGGAGACAAAGCTTACTTTAACTCGGACGGGAAAACAAAAGCACTTAGAAGCACAAATCAGTTGGTAAAATAAAGGCTCTCACCTGTCAGCGCTGACTTGTTTTTAGATCTGTGGTTCCACGAGCTCCCGTAGTCCAACTCTGGGTCCGGGTGGTCAGCAGGTCATCTTCCTTTCCTTTGAGCCTCACGTATAGAGCGCCAGGTTTGATAGGGAAATTCAATGGTTTCCTTATTGTATGTTGTATGAGCCCCAAATTGGTGTATATTCAGGCCTGAATGGAACAAAACAAACACACATACACACAGTTGTATGTCTGAATGAATTCTGAAAGTTTTTTTTCCAAAGCATTGAGTTATAAAACCTTTTTTCTGGCTACTTGCCAAGAGATCATAAATTAGTAGTTTTCAATTAGTGTCATACAAGGTATAGAAGAACATAAAATTGTGAAGGATACCAATTAGTCTTATCTTAAAAATAATAGACAAGATAACAAACTATACTACTTCTTTTCATAAACCTAGACATTGTCTTGAAGGCGCACACAGTGAGATATTTATTAGACATTTATGTCTTTCCTAAGGGGCTCACATGAGATATGAAACACTAGAAACTTCTTTCTTTGTGTCTCTGGAGGCCCCATATAGATAAAAGAGAATTTGTAATGTCTGCACATTCTAATTATAATAGGAGATATCTCTCACTTTACCCTTCTAATATTGTAGGCTAATATGCCTTTATATAAATTAATACACAAAATGGAAGGCAGATACAAGATGGAGGATAGAAACAAGAGGATGATTCCTAACACAAGCATCTTAGACTTTCACTTTATCAACACTTCTCTACCAATTCCTACCTCTGGTATAGGCGCCCCATTAAGTAAGTAGGTAGCAATGTTGCCGACCATTAACTAGGTAGGTATATAGGCCCACTATAGGAAGGTAAAGTAGCCTCCTGTAGGTAGATAGGTATATATACCTGCTTTAGGTAAACATACAGCCCCTGTAGATAGGGATATATACCCCATGTAGGGAGATATATAGTCCCCTCTAGATAGGTACATATGCTCCCTGTAGGAAGGTATACAGTCCTCTGCAGATAGGTATATATACCCCTTGTAGGCAGGGTCGTTCTTACAGCGCCCTAGGCGCCGAGCTTGAAAACACCCTCAAATTAGCAATGTACAGTTCACACCGCATGTTTTGACGCTTTTTGGGGG
Source organism: Phyllomedusa bahiana (assembly GCA_025379985.1). NCBI lineage: Eukaryota > Metazoa > Chordata > Amphibia > Anura > Hylidae > Phyllomedusa > Phyllomedusa bahiana. The sequence continues at coordinate 21,611 of JAODAL010026139.1, forward strand.
CGGATAAGCAGTGTAATATGCCCCCAAAAAAGCCTTAAATACTACAGTAAAATGACTGCCATTCATTGCTATGTAAAATCAATGTCTTCGTTTAGAGGACACTGATTTTACTACAGTAACAGGACAAAGAGTTGATATGTCAATTCTCTGAGTCATTTAGCGCCGACCATTATAAATATAGGAGGCAGAAAACCTTGTCGGAATTCCGCGCTTACAATCACAGAGTGCCGACAATGTTCTGGCGCTGACATTTATGGGAAAACATGTAAATAATTGACAGGTAGGTCAGGTTCACACAGCGTATAGGGTCGCACAGTTAGGCCTCGTTCACATGGCTTATTTCACCGCGGATTTGCCGACGGATTGACGATCGTCAATCTGTCGGCAAATCAGTCAGAAATAAGTAACAGCCTATTTTCTATTGATTTAAATAGAAAATACGGCTCGTCGTTCACACGACGCGTATTTCCGTGCCGGATTGCCGCCGCGGATTGACGACGGCAATCCGGACGGAAAAACAATGTGAATGTCAATTATTTACGGACGGATTCACCACCTACAATGATTGGAGATGGTGAATCTGTCGGGAAATCAGTGCCAAATATGTGCAACACTTAGTGACACTTATTTGCAACTGATTTTCAACTGATTTCAGAACGTATTTATGATCGGCAATCCGATGTAAATACGTTCTGAAATAAGCCGTGTGAACATAGCCTTACACGGCGCTATACGCCTGCTGTTGGATGTATGCACTTGACAGAGCATACTCCGCACAGCGCTCTGGCCCGGACCCCATTCAGCTTAACTTTCCCCGGCTTTGTATTGATGCACAGTACGTGGCAGGGAATATTCTGTGAAATCATAGCGCTCCATGATTGCTCAATGAGTGCTATGATATTGCCATATTTGAGGGTGTACTCGGACACATTGCAGTGCAATTCCACCCCACGTAGGCCTGAGAACGCTGTGTGATCACCCCTAACAATATTTTTTTTTTTTTAAAAAAACCGTTTTAAAAAATTGTGTCAAAATTTGGCCACATTCCCCCCTTTGTTTTAAATGGAAATATGTACTAAGGCACAGGAACTGTGCATGTTTCAATTAAAAAAAGGGGCAGAGAAGGGTATTTTTTGATGGGCTTTTTGGTGATAAAAAATACACCCGACATTTAAAATTTTCCCCTCCCTGACGCACAGCAACAACTGTACACTGACCTTTAACACACCACCCATACACTGCCCCTTATACCCCCACACACACACCACTATACACTGTACACTGACCTGTATACAACACTAACACTGTACACGACCGTATACACACACACTGTCCCAGACCTGTACCCCAAAACAACATGTACACTGACCTTTTAACACACAAACACACACACACATACACTGCCCTGTATAAAAATAAAACACACACACACACCACACACACATGTACACTGACCGTAACAACACACTGTCCTGACCTGTATATACACACTGCCCTGTATACACACACACTGTACACGCCCTGTATACCACACAACACTGTACATGACCTGTTACACACAACACACACTGACACTGCCCCTTAAAACACACACCACACAGAAAAGCCCCCTGTTATACACAAAACCACACACACCACTGTACCGACCCTGATACACACACACCACACACACTTTACCGCCTAATACACACACTATCCCTGACCTGTATAACACACACACAAAACACACACACACACCTGTACATGACCTTATACACACACACACACACACACACTGCCCTTTTTACACGACCATAACGCCCTGTATACACGCAAACTAACATGCCCCGGATACAGCACACTATACACGCCCCTGTAAACCACAACACTATACCTGACCTGAAATACCAATATACACTGCCTGATACAACACACCTATACACTGCCCTTTTAAATACACACCACATAAAACAACACTTAAACTGACCCTTTTAACACAAAAACCTGACCTTATACACACACAAACACGACCTGTATATCACACAAAACCCCAATACCTAAAATGTTATAACCAAAACAACCCCAATAATGACCTTTACACACACATGTACACTGACCTGTACACACACACACCGACACTGCCCTGACACAACACACATGTACCGCCCTGTATAACACACAACACCACACACAACACACACAACACACCACACACACACACACACAACACAACACACACACACTGCCTGTACACACAACACACATCATGACCGTACAACACAACACTATAACGACCTGTACACACACACACACGTACACTGACCTGTACACACACACAACCTGTACACTGACCTGAAACCACACACACCACCTTCATGACCTTACAAAAACCAACACACACACACACACATACACGACCTGTACACTCCGGGGTGGTCGGGGCACAAAAGTGCTCTAGGGTAGTGAATAGAAACATCAGCAGCCCACGGGAGGCGAGGAGGGGGTCAGCCCGGGCTGTGAGGAGTTCCTGCTCATCCTTCTTCCTGCAATTCCGTGCGTCGTGCGCCCCCCCCCTGTCCCCACCCGAAGGGGGCGGGGACCCTGCTGCACAGAAGAGCTGCTATGGGCATAGTGTATAACACCACGCCACCAGGAGGGAAAGGAGGGGGACGGCTGGGCGTGAGGGCTTCCTGCTCAGTCCTTTTCTCCTCAACCCATGCAGTCATGCACCCCCCCCCCCCCCCCTGACCCCAGGCGGCCCGGGGCCCAGCAACACAGGAGTTTGGGTGTTATAGCCTGGGGCCCTGGGAGTCACTGCCGGCCGCCTGCCCCATAAGGAGTAAAGGCAGGCACGGCACAAAGGAAAACGATCGCTGTCCCCGTATTCACTCACTGGGCAGAGTAGGCAGTGCCCCGACGGGCCCCCGTGGGGCGGGCCCCGCCCGGGGGAAATGCCTACCTCCCAATGGGAAAGACGGCCCCCGACTGTGTCATTTTAGGTATATAGGGGAACCAGTAAATTTATAATGCAGACTGATTTTGGGGAAACCTTTGGGGGCAGTTTATATTTTAAGCGCCCCAGAGCTGAAAACAAATCTGCCAGTAAATTGTCACATTTTTACATTTATAAATAAATATGAATTAGCCTGCATTTTGAATATACAGTACCCCCTGTTTGTAATGTTAAAAAAAATCCCCTCCAGTAAAGGTTACATGCCCCCCCAGTTTTGATAAATTTTATGAAACCGTAGTAAAGAAAAATAGAGCCCCCTCCCAGTAAAGATAGATAAATCTTTCCCCCCCCCCGAAAAAAAAAATTCATGCCCCTGTAGCAATGATAAATAATGCCCCCCTCCCGTAATGATAAATAAAGCCCCTCCACTAAAAGAACATGCCCCCAGTAAAAGCCCCTCCAGTAATTGCCCTTTTTGTATTAGCCCCCATAGTAATATCCCCCATGTAATAGTCCCTCCAGTAAGGATAAATAACCCCTCTGTAGTGGCCGGTTTAAAAAAAAAAAAATAAAAAAAGAGAGAGAACGTTACTCACCATTTCCCGATCCCTGCAGAGACACTGCCTCCGGCGAGATCCCGCGGTACAGGGGTGTGACGTCACTGCTTCATCACACTCCCTGCTCCGCTGATCGTTGTAGATGCGGAGCTCAGTGAGCGACGCAGCTACATCGATAGGGAAAGCAGGGACGGTAATGAACCATCCCAGCTTCCTCTCTAGTGAAGCAGCCGCACGCTGTGTGCAGCTGCTAAGTCTGCACGGCCGGAATACAAGGGCCGCGCAGAGCAGATGCCGGCCGCCCGGACTAAAGTCACCGGGCGGCCGGCATCATGTGTCGCCATGGTCGCGGACCGGCAGGGGATGCGCTGCGGCCCGGCGGTTGGGGACCCCTGCTTTAGAGTGAAGTACACTGAAGTATGAATCTTATAAAATACAAGCAGTATGCAGAGGTTTATAGTGAATCCCTGCAGTACCAAGCATGGCCTTAAAGAGAACCTGTCACATAGATTATGCCCCCCTTGCTGAGGACAGCACAAGCTAGTGTCAGACATGCTGTTTCCAGCACTGTACCAGCACTGTGCCCCTTATTCTGTAAGATGCTGTAGTTTTCGTGTATTTAATGCTCAAATCTGCAGTTTTCAGCCAGAAGAGTCAATCGAAGAGTCATTCAAAGAGTCAGTTTTTTTCAAACCCCGCCCATCTGAGGCTAGCCTTAGGCTAACACCTGCACAAGAATAAGATTTGAGGGGTAAATGCTCTAAAACTGCTGCATCTTACAGAATAAGGGACACAGCGCTGGAAACAGCATGTCTGACCCTAGCTTGTGCTGCCCTCAGCAAGGGGGGACATAATCTATGTGACAGGTTCCCTTTAATCATATGGGTTTTTCCAGTGAAGGACAGACCTATAACCATGATTCCCGACTTCCCTTTGCTTTGCTTATCAGTGGCTTTCCTGGATGTGCCTATGGACAGACTGTCAATGTTAATTATAAAAAATCTAATTAAAGAGCATTGATGGTGGGTAAAATTCTAAGTCTATCTGGCGCTACCTAGCCCCAGGAAGGAGGAAAGGGTCAGATCTAACATCACCTAAATATTGAGCTTGCCAATGAAAATCCAATGTCTATGGGCAGATTTATTCTTCTAACGTGATTGAATACCAACATAAATGCCAAAACTCATACTAAAAAGTACATACCGTGTCATAATAATGATGATGATGTTGTTGATGATATTATGTTTGAGGTTGGTATTAATAATTATAATGATAATGATTGGTCTTCACAAGGATGATGATATTAATGACGATGATAAGTCTTCATTTTGTTGATGTTGATGATTTTGAAGGCATTGATGATGATTAGCCTTCATTTTGTTGATGTTGAGTTTGATAATGATGTTGATGATATTAATGATGATTTTTTTCTCCACTTTTTATGTTGATGATGGTATTATTAGTATTGATCATCTTGATGATGTTGATGATTATAGTAGTAATTATGATTAGTCTTTATTTTGTTGATCAAACCAACAGAGACCACCTCAGGGTAAAAGTAAACTTTTATTACACTATCAACATAAAAACATGCAGAAACAAAATAATGACACAAAAAATATCTTGTGAGTCTATATAAATTTGACAGCACTCCAGTTTGAGATGCAACAAAGTAATCAAATTTATTTCAACACACTCCAAAAAGGTTATGTACAGGTATAGTGACAAAAGCTGGTTTAGACGTTTCGGTCAGTATGGCCTTTTTCAAAATGCGTCACTGAAAGGTAAATAACATACAGTAAATAGAGTGAACATATTCATAGTAGACAAAAAATAGATGCTATCTATACATGGTTCAGCTAGTATCTAAAAGTATATACAATATTTAAATATATACAGATCAGAACATTATATACACATATTGTACTAATGTCTTGTAAGGGCAAAATTTAAAGGGCAGAACATCAGCAATGTAATACAAAGGTATATAATGGGTGAATGGAGAGGCAACAGAATACAAACATGCCATAAGGAATTAGGGAGATACCATACTATGGTCAAAAAACAAAGGATGATATAACTGTTAAATATAGTGTATCTATGAAGCTGAAGTAGTCTGGGCAGTCTGAGGTAAATAATAGGATGATCCTACATGGCTACGATTATGATAACATAGAGGACCTATTATGCCCTAAAAGTCCCTGAAAAGGAAAACGGAGAGCTTACCCATTGAGATGGCATACAGGGAGACGGAAACGTGGCCGTGGCCCAGGAGAAATGGAGCTGTACAGTACGCCAAGAGAGAGAAGGGTATAAATAAGGATGGCGGCGCGCGCGAACGCGGCCGCCGTCACCGGAAATGAGCAAAGAGCACTGTAGTATGGGCGGCGCATGCGCACAAATGAGGCTTGAGTCGGGAAGAGATGAGGGCAAGTGGCGCATGCGCAGATGAATCGCCACAGCAGGCAGAGGGAGAAGTATATGGGCGGTGCAATTGAAAGCCATATAGAGAAGAGATGTGTTAGTGTGAAAAAAGTAGTATGGGATTGGAACTGAGTGAATAAAGAGGAAAAACTGGCAAAAGAAAATAAGGAACAGGGGAAAAAAAGGGAAGAAGAAGGGAAGGATATTATTAAGACAAGGGTATTATAGCAACAGTAGGAGAAGGTGAGGAAAATTACAGTAAAAAAAGGCAAAGGGGAGAGATAAGGTGGAACAATAGAACAAGAGAAAAAAATAATAAGAAGAATAACTAAGGTATACATTAAGGGGAAGTATGATGGATGAAAAGGGAAGAGGTCTTGCTATGAGAAATAAATAAAGGTGAAAGAAGCTAACATAGAGGGGAAGAAGCTAAAAGGGAAGAACAGAAAAAAAGAGAGATGGAGGAAAAAGACGAGAGGAAAGGGCAGAAACATAAGAATACATGATGTCTCGCCCTGTTTTCATTCTCTGCTCTAGCGTTGCTGTAAATGAGAAAAAAAGGGGAAATAGAGTTAGTAACAGATAGTTAATCATGAAAAGAGAAAGTCACATTCTCTATTTAAACCCTTAGGATGTAGAGTATCTAATTTATGTATCCATTTTGACTCGCATTCCTTCAGCCTGCGTATATGATTCCCTCCTCTACGTGGTCGTTTAACCTGTTTCAAGATTTGAGATTTCAATTGGGCAATGTTATGACCTGCTTCTTGAAAATGAAAAGGAATGGGGAGCCAGGTCTTGTTACAATGGATGGTAGATTTATGGCTAGACAGCTGATCTTTCATGCGTTGTGCTGTCTCTCCCACGTAAATTAAGCCACATGGACATTTTATTGCATACAAGTTCAAACTTTTGACCTGTTCTAGGGTGTCTAATGACACTACCCTTTGTGACATTAGAACAATGACCGCAATGGAGGCACGGAAAAGTGCCGCGCCTGGGAGAGGAGAAAGTCCCCTGTGTGTGTTCCCTCCTTAATGGGCCTATATCGGCCCTGACCAGTGTATCTTTGATGTTAGTGGGTCTTTTGGAACAGATCATAAGGGGCTGTTGAAAGACTGGTATGTGGGGATAGGCATCTTTGAGTATGTGCCAATGTTTCTTCAGAATATTGTGAACTTCTGTCAGTCTGGGATGGTAAGTGTTGATGAATGGTAAACGGGTAGGGGTAGATTCCCTAGAATTAGCATTACCTAAGTCCGGGTGTAAGGTGGGATCTGGGTATCCTCGATTACGGAATTGATCCCGTATCTCCTGCTGTCGGAACGTCCTCAAGTTAGGATTTGAAACAATCCTTTGTACCCTCATCAATTGTGATTTTGGCAAAGATCTCTTGATGTGTGTGGTGACAGCTTTTGTAGTGAAGTAGATTGTTCCTGTCCGTGGGTTTAACAAACAAATCGGTACTTAAAGTGTTATCCTCATTTTTGATAACTAGGGTGTCAAGAAAACTAAGTTGGTGAAAATCAAATTGTACAGTAAATTGTACTCAGGCCAAACGGAGTTGAGCCAGGATGTGAATTGTAGTAATGTGGGTTGGTCCCCTTCACAGATGCAGAAAACATCGTCAATATATCTTTTCCAGATTTTGAAATGCTGTTTAAAAAGGTTATTTTGGTAGATAAAGGTGTCCTCGAAATGTGACATGTACGCATTAGCATATAGTGGGGCCATATTTGACCCCATTGCGGTGCCTTTTATTTGAGCATAGAACGTATCACCAAATAAGAAATAACTTTCATTAAGAATTACAGTTAATAAATCAATACAGAAGGAACATTCATCATCAGTGAGATCAGACATATTCAACAGAGCACGTATAGCTTCAATACCCTTAGAATGTTCAATCGACAGGTACAAACTGCACATGTCGAATGATACTAACATTGAGTTTGCTGGTATTTCACCAATGGTGTTTAGAATAGACAGGAAATGACTTGTATCTAATAGATAGGATGGAGTGGTGCGGACCAGTGGAGTAAATTTTTTTTTCCAGATATTGTGCCAAATGGGAAAAGATAGTCCGTCGATGCTACGATTGGTCAACCTGGTGGTCTATCTAGACCCTTATGTATTTTTGGTAGGATGTAGAACACCGGAGTGATAGGGTGTTCATTTAGTAGAAAAGAATAGGTGACTTTATCAATGATAAATAGTGCATTTGATTTTAAAGAGGGGATCTCCAGTGAGAGGAGCATATGTAGAGGTATCAGATAATTGCCTCATAGCTTCAGACATATAGTCTGATAGATTCATTACAACTACAGCACCCCCCTTATCTGCAGGTTTAATGATGATATTTTTGTCATTCTTTAGTGACTTAAGTGCTCTAATTTCATCAGGGGTAAGGTTACTGTATGTTTTGGTTTTTTGTGGAAGCATTAAGAAAATTATCTACCTTTCTTCTGACTATCAAGATATATGTCTCAATCGGATGATGTATCCTAGGGGGACAATATGGACTACTCTTACGTAGTCCTGACTGGCGAATTGACATTCTATTTGTTTCAGAGATGGTAGAGATCATAGTAGAATCAGCAAATTGAGCTTTAAGTCGTAAGGACCTAAAAAACATATGAAGTTCCTGGTGTAGTTAAAATGTATTAAGGGAAGGGGTAGGGCAGAAAGACAAACCTTTTGTAGCACTTTAAATTCAGACGGTAGCAGGTCCCTGGAAGAAATGTTGATTACAAGATTGTTAGTCACAGCTGATTGCTCACCTGCGACCGAGTTGTCCTGCTGATAGATTTGCGGGATCCTCTTCCCCGCCCGCTCAGTAGGTCTCAACCTCTGTAAACTTTTTTGGATTTGGCTTAAAATGGAGCTCTGCCCGAACGTTGTCCCCTCTCACTCTCCGAGCTGGAATATTCACGGTTAATTCTTGGGGTGTAGTTGTTAAATTGCTGAGATTGCCACTGGTACACCCGTTTGTTCAGGTAGTCATCGGTGTCTCTTAGAAATTTCGTGAGTTTTCTGTTTTCCAATAATTGGCGATGTTCCTGGATGGATTTTTCAATCTTATTCTTGAGAGATGTTAGTTCCTCAGAGGATAAGTTAGAGGACAACTGTTGTTCGATGGTAATGATTTCTTTTTTAGTTTCAGCAATCGACACTCGTAAATGTTTTATGGTCAGAAGGATGAGGTCAAAAGAGCATTTGTTCAGGATGCTTTTGAATTTTTTACAGTAACTGTCGTTTTCCTTGAACAGGGTTGGTTGTAGGTGTGATCTTAGGCCTCTGGGTATTCTGTTAGCCCGATAATATTCTGCCAGCGTGGCACAGTGTAGTTCATGTCCCACTAGACGCTTCAGGGTTTTCTCCCATTCACGAGTATGATGTTCTTTAGCAGGAACATGAAGAAATTCATTTGAGTGAGTAAATTGAGCAATAATGTTTCTTGCTTCATCAGGGTTATATGCGAAAGTGTCCGCAGACATTTGTGTAGTGCGGTGCCTTATCCAAAGATACGATCCACAAATAACGAATGGCTGGCACTCGCAAGTGAATATCTTAACAAAGCCACCCAACAGAAAATGCCCATCTCCAAAAAAACGATATGGGAAGCATCAAGCGAAACGCGCGTATGGGTAGTGCCCCTCTCCAGACACGGGTTGGCTTATTGGCTAAGTATGCAATATGAGTTACAATTTTGTATGGATGCTATTTATCTTAGCCTAATTTTCATTGTTGGGCTTATTAGCTCTGTGTTTTTTGGAGGTGGGCATTTTTTGTTGGGTGGTTTTGTCTAGATATTTTTTGTGTCATTATTTTGTTTCTGCATGTTTTTATGTTGATAGTGTAATAAAAGTTTACTTTTACCCTGAGGTGGTTTCTGTTGGTTTGTTTGGCGTTATTACCTTTGGGTTTTTTGCCCTATTTGTAGGATATTTATTTCGATGTTGTTGATTTTGATGATGGTATTAATGATGAGAGTTCAATGTCCTCCTCATCAGAATCATAGGATGTAATCTCTGTTTGATAAAAAGAAAATAGTTGCTGTAAATTACTCTAATAGTTTAATAACTTATCTTTCTAGGCCCAGGCTTATTCCCCATTAATCTTACTTCCAGTAGCTCTCCTAGGCAGAAGGAGTGCAGAATACTGAACCATATTGCAAAATATAGATTATTATTAACCCCTTACTGACATTGGATGTATGACTACTTCCTGATGCCAGTAAGGGGATCTGTAGCAGGATCGCAGCGCAATCCCACTACATAGCCGCTGGGTGCTAGCTGCTAATTGCAGCTAACACCCGGCAGTTACAGTGTGGAAGGGCGTCACTGCCATCCCGCACTGTTTAACCCCTTAGACGGCGCTGTAAAGATGGCCACGGCATCTAAATCAATGAGAAATGTTGCCGTGCACCGTTCCTCACTGGGATCGGGGCGCCAGTGGTAAAATCGTGGGGCCCAGATCACTTAACATGACAGTTGGAAGCCTTGTGAAGGCTTCTATCACCACCATATTTTCAACTTCCCCACTTCTGGCCCTAGACAGGAAGTAGCGATTGAAATTTTACAAATAAAAAAATAAAAAGTTACACATATTTGGTATTGCTGAGCCCAAAATAGTTTGATCTATTAAAATATAACATCATTTATCCCATATGCTGAACACTGTAGAAGAAAAAAAAATCCAAACGCCAAATATTGCGTTTTTTGGTTATTTCATGTCCCATAAAGATTGGAATAAATTAAATAAAAAAAAGTTGCATGCATTCCAAACTGCTAGCAATAAAAAGTACACTTCAGTTCACAAAAAATGCCGCCTCACTCAAGTCCGTAGGTGTTAGTACAGTTGTTGGTCACAGAAAATGGCGCCGCGGTACAAATTTAAAAAATAGAACTTTGAAATTTTATTTTTACGGTACCAAAACATAACGGAAACCCAACATGTTCGGTATTGCCAGATGTGCTTCAGCCTGTAGAGTACAGATTTTTTCGACAGATTGAACGCCATAAAAACAAAACTCATGCCGCAAGTTTGTTTTTTTTCACATTTTGCCCTACTTAAAAATTTTTTGCAGTTTCCTTCATATTCTATGGTAATATGAATAATATCATTAGAAAGTATGTCTTGTCCCGCAAAATAAAAACCCTCATATGTCTATGTAGGTGGAAAAATGAAAAAGTTATGGATCTGGGAAGGTGAAGAGGGAAAAACGAGCATAAAAAAAGGCTCCATCAGAAAGGAGCTAAGAAGCTTGAATTATTTCAATAAAATCCATAATAACTGTTTTGTACCTGCCCTGCCTGTGTTACATTTCCATTCACACTCTAAAATAGACTATAAATCTATCTAATTCTGCATAAACTTTATGGACCATTATTGTTGTAATATAATAATATAATACTATGCCTAGCAGTTTTGTGTCAAGTAGCAAAGGACCATGCAGTTTTTTAACCATATACTGTAGCTCATTCAGAAGAAATCTGTAGAAACCATGTGCCTTATCTATGAAAACTGTCTAGCAGTTGCCTTTGTTGTCAGTTGTCTTTGTTGCCCATAGCAACCAATCAGATTCCAGCTATTATTTTTTCAGACCACTAAATGAAATTAAATCTGAGCTCTGATTGGTTGCTATGGACAACAAAGACCGTCATTGGCTATGTTCACATGATGTACTGTGGCGCATATAGTACGTGCCGTAGTAAATCATGTCTTTCGGGAGCTTATGCTAATACGAGTGTACTCCCCCGGCACGGGGGGACCGGAGCCCGCAGACGCCATTGACATTCATTACTCGTGACGCATATTCGCCGCAAGTAATTGACATGTCACTTATCTCCCCGCGCATACAATACGATCATATTGTACGAGCAGGGAGAGGAGGCGTAATCCATAGTTCTCTATGAGAACTATGGATTACCGTAATTTCGGCATGCATTTCACCCATATTAGAGCGCAAGTACGTGGCAAAATGCGCGCCGAAATTACCCCATGTGAACATACCCTTACTGCTAGGCAGTTTTCATACAAATGGCCCCTTGTGTTTCACCTCTACAAGCTGCACTGATAATAACCACATTTTAGAGTCACAGTTCTTAGCTGCACAGAACGCCACCACAAAATCAACAAGCTGCCATAACTGTATGCATCACATTAATGACAATGAGTCAGTACATCTGCTGACCACAGAACAGACATATGTATGGTAGTTACCTGAGATGTGGACTAAAACCTCGACCAGCTCATGTCTTTGATGAGCTTCTATCTTCTTCCTAAAAAAGGGAAAGATACTTCAGTAAAACTATTTTAAATTAAGCAAATGATAGATATGATACATACATAGAAAGCGATTGATGTATTTTCCAATTTGGACAAGAGCGTATAAAGAGCTTGTGCTGCCCCTAATTATATCCCACACCCTGATAGTCTTTACTCACTTTTCTCTGTATCATTTATACACTTATGCTTTATTGGTATTTCTAGCACTTATCAGACATTGATGATTAGGTCTCCTTGTAATGGGTCATGAACATGAGGGGTCTCAGCTAAAAAAATGGACTCACAATGTTTTTTATCTTTCCTATTGTAGTAACCTTCTCCTACATACTGATTAGGGATGGGCAGATATGACTATAATACATTGATATCATAATAATTGACTTTAAAAAGTGTAATATTATACTTAGTATTCATTTGTGTCAATTACTTACCAGATATAATGAAAAATCGCAACAATAATAGCAATTACTATCACAGTAATCAGTATGCTTGCCAAAACCACAGATTTCTCTAAACCTGTATAAAACATAGAAATACAATTGAAGTCTCCGCAAAGGATAGTTTTGCCTTGAGCATATACATTTAATTCGTCCAATACAGAGGAAAGAAATGTGAACTGGCCCTGATTGTGCACATATATGGTTGCTATGGTGAAAGCAGAGTCTCCAATGTCACACGTAACAAATATATATCTCGCATTTTCGTCTTTTTTGGTATCTAGTATTTTAATGGGAAGGCTTTTATGAAAGAATATAGCTACGCCCTTGGTTTTATTATTAAGATTATTGCTTTGGCACCAAAGTTGGAAATATTTGTTTTGATAGTTGTTTAACTGGCCTTCTATGATGTGGGTCTCTTGCAAGCATAGGATGTGCACCCTTTGCTTATGCATGTTGTATAGAATTCTCAACCGTTTCTCCGGGATATTGAATCCCTTAACGTTAAGGGATGCAATGCGAAGAGACGTCATTATAGTAAGCCTCAACTATAGCTACCACTGGTATCATGGTACTGGACCTCTCCAAGATCGCATCCTATTATACAATAAGGAAAATTGGAAAAACACGGATTGTAAACCAACAGTGTAACATAGCCTAATAACCAAACTATAGGCAAATGTAAATATCTACGTTGTGCAGCATTTTCGGCTGCAATAAACAAGCATGTGATGTCCGTGCAGTTAACTATGTGGGGGGAGCCAGAAAGCATTACGAGTAATACCATAAACATAGTGACCCTTGCAAGAAACATATCCAAGGTACTTTGTCAAGCTGGTCTTAGGGCCTATAGTAAGCAGATCTTAATTAAAGATACAAATGTGTCAAAGAGATATCTCTAAATATGATCTAGTGCTGCATTGTATGGTCCAAATTAGAAGGAGGGGAGCTAAATGTGGTGATCATTATGTCTGCTGCTCCAGTATTATAGACCAGCAGAGAAAATATTACGCCTTAGCTCTGGTATCTGTCCAAAACCGAGAGTAAACTGCAAGTAATCAAATGCTCTTACTGTGCATCATACAACAGACTCTTTTTCGCAGCACCGTCTGCCCGTTCTAAGCGTGAAACAAGTCTTTGTGACCTTGAGAGGCGCTGCTCATTTGCAATGGTGGTGGTACATTTGCCGGATCGGAGTAAGCTAAGTCCCAGTCGGGTAGAGACACCGGTGGCAATTTCAGAGCTGTCAGGAAGTTGGGCAGGTCCGTTGGTGACCGAAAGGTAACGGTTCCTTCTTCAGTCCGAACGTGCAGAGCAAAGGGGTAGCCCCAACGGTACTGAATTTGTTTTGCTTGCAGAACGGAAAGTAATGGTTTTACCGCAGCTCTTAATCGTAAGTGATAATTCCGGAACGATAGCTACTGTGGCCCCCTCGTGCGTGATGTTGGAGACGAGTCTGGCCTTCCTCAGTATTTCTTTTTTTGTCGTGTAATAATGCACCCGGCAGATGACGTCGCGCGGTTTCGAGGTGTCCTGGCTAATAGGGCGTAGCGCCCTATGCGCTTGATCTATTTCGATATGACTGTCCGGGGATTTACCCAGAATCCCGTTAAAGATTCTAATTAGTGACCGAACCAGATCTTGTGCTTTGACTGATTCTGGGAGACCGCGTACTCGAATATTGTTTCTACGGTTTCGGTTTTCGAGGTCATCTAACTAATCCACTAGATTTTGGTGGAGGCTTTGTTGATTGAGGGCACCCTGTAGCTCCGAGATTGAGCGTTGAACAGAAGAGTGTGAGGATTCTAATGTTTGAATCGTGTCTTGAATAGTGGATATGTCTGTTTTAACTGCACAAATATCCTTTTGCCAGGAGCTTTTTAGTTCAAGCGCTAGGGCAGACAAGTCGCTTTTGGTAGGTAGTAAAGACAACAGCACTTGTAGCTCTGGGTGGCCCTGGAGAACCCTTAGGGCCTTGTCCCTTGATATCATAGAGGCATTAGTGTCATAGTCGCTTTGAGTAGACAGAAAATGTCCTTCAGAGGAGGACGGAGCCTGTGACGCCAGGTGTATTTTTTAGGACCTGGGGTACTGTCCACCTGTAGCTAGAGGAGAGCTATCAGGGGATAATACAGGCATGTCCTCTGGAGACTGGAGGTGCAGATCTCTCACCAGATCCTCAAAAAGGATCAGGGACTCTCCTGAGAAATCCTCTTGGGACTACAAGATGCCCTACTGGGGAGCTGATGTGAGCTGTTATCAGGCAGCAGAGACAGCTGCAAAGAAGGTGGGGGATTCATGAGGGAGACATGAGATTCTGTTTCACAGTTGTCGTAGCTTAATAAAGCTTTTTAGATGTTGATCAGGTTTTCAAATTAAAAATCAGTTGAAGGTAAAAATATCCAGGTTTATTCAATGCAAGCATTGTGAGACACACAGCATATATAATATCATCATTGCATATGCTCAAGAATGTCTGCCCATCCTACTGCAATTAATGGTTTTATAGCCCCCTTCTATTGTAAGCAGACAGGTAGCCAAACAATTCAAAACATAGCAAGTCTCTTATACACTGGTTTAATGTTTAATATCCATATGGCCACCTCCTTACTCACTGAAACAAAGAAACTTTATTCCTTTAAATGTCTATACCTCCAGGCCATGTGTTTCCAATTATTGGAGGAGGGAGGGAGCCATGTCTATTAACATTCCAAAAACCTGAGTGTTTCAAACGTTGATGAAAAGCATACAAAGAGTATATACAAAATATAAATATTACCCTCACAATTCTCCCCCTTTGAGCAGATATGTGTGATCAGATCTGTCTTTAGGTTTTTTCTGAGTACATTCTCATGCAGCTAACCTTCCAGACTTCCTAGTTACATGCTTCTTTTTTTTCCCTACCTATCCCATGCTGGATTCCTCAGAAAAAAAGATCATCTACACATATTAAGCTCATCTAACATATTGAGGCTGCCTATGCCCTGAAGAGAAGATTTTATATTCTCACAAGTCACAACAAGATATGACTATCTTCTTCTTTTAGTTTCCTAACATGCACTGAACATTTAATACACACACATTATTATGAGCAGTACACCTTGTATAACCATCTGTAATATCCCTATCAGACATCCACTTAGGCCTCTAAACCAATTTGCTAGATTTAAAAATGACAACATATCACCCCATAATGAGTCCTTCTTCACTTGGTTTTGCTTTCTCAACCATACATCACTTAGGGCGACATATATGAACGGGCTTTACGCCTGTTTTTTGGCGTATACTGCGCCTCCCGACCCGAATCCCCCTGTCGGACGCAGGGATGCGGTGTTAGGCACAGCGTTCGCCACTTTCAGCTGCGCCCCGCATGAAGGGGCGGGCAATGGGCGCGGTGTGGGCGTTCTGGGGCGGGACGCGGCGCGCTCGTATACGCCGAGGCATGTACGATCGCGAGTCGGCAAAGCGAGGCGCAATGCAGCGCTCGGCAGCTCCGACAGGCAGACCTGGTTTATTTTGGTCTAAATGCTCCGGCGGCGGCGAAGTGAAGCAAGAACAGAACATGCGAGGACGCAGATAGAAGATCGCGACAGAAATCTCGGCGCTCCACTCCGTTCAGCAGGAGTACGATTCCGAAAAAATCGCCTTTATAAAGGCGGAAAACATTCTCAGAAAAGAGCTCAACCTCAAAAAAAAAAAAAATAATAAAAAAAAAAAACACTTTCCAAAAATCTAGAACGGCGCAATATCAAGAATTAGGATATTGGAAATTGCCGGGAAATACAGTATATTCAAATTCTGAAAGCTATTCTCATTGGTCGGCAGAAACGGCCATATCAGAATAGGAGCGACACAGTGAACCATTAAAACCTATGGAGAACGATTGACCAATCAGAATCAACGGCGGGACAGTTCAAAATACAGTAAAAAATGCAGAAAAGAGCTGATTGGTTGAGCTAGCGGGGGCTTGGCCGAGAGGCCAATCAGAATAGGAGCGACAGGGACCCATTATAGCCTATGGAGAAGTTTGAACCAATCAAATCTAAGGCGGGACAGTTCAAAATACTGTAAAAATGCAGAAAAGAACTGATTGGTTGAGCTAGCGGTGGCTTGCCTATCCCAGCCAATCAGAGCGTGAGCTACTTCTCCCATTGTAGTCTATGGAGAGATCGGCGCCATGCAATCTCAGCTCTCAGCGCCGTGCGGCATGGAGTATGAATAAAAAAATCATTTTTATTAAGTGTAAAATATCCTCTGAAAAAGAGCTGAAACCTTCTATAAACATACATTAATAAAATCCCGAACAACGCATTTGTTGCCGAGACCGGCACTAAATAAGGAATTGGGATATAGAGAATTGCCGGGACATACAGTAATTCAAATCGTTTAAGCTATTCTGATTGGTCGGCATAAACCAGCCAATCAGAATAGGAGCGACAGTGGCCCATTCTAACCTATGAAGGAGTATTAACCAATCAGATAGGAGCGACAAAAGACCCATTATATCCTATGGAGAAGTTTTGACCAATCAAAATCAAAGGCGGGACAGTTCAAATACAATAAAAATGCAGAAAAGAGCTGATTGGCTGAGCTAGCGGTAGCTTGCCTATCCCAGCCAATCAGAGCGCGAGCTACTTTCTCATAGAGTTCTATGGGGAAAAGAAATTCCGAGCGAGCTCTGTGATTGGCTAAGTTAAAAGAGGCGCGGTTATTTGGACCAATGGGAGAGCGAGCGACGCTCCTATGGGTTTTCTAATGCAATCTGAAATAAAACTGTACATGGCCGAAATCAAATTATAAGACTACAGAAGTTGTCCCGATGTGTATATAAAATGAATAATAATATGTGGGTAACGAAAAAAAAATATTAATTCAATAAAATCATGTTTATTTCTTTATTTTCGTTAGTCAAGGATCAATAGTATGGGTGCAACGAAAATAAAGAAATAAACATGATTTGATTGATATTTTTTTTTCGTTACCCACATATTATTCATTTTATATACACATCGGGACAACTTCTGTAGTCTTATAATTTGATTTCGGCCATGTACAGTTTTATTTCAGATTGCATTAGAAAACCCATAGGAATGTCGCTCGCTCTCCCATTGGTCCAAATAACCGCGCCTCTTTTAACTTAGCCAATCACAGAGCTCGCTCGGAATTTCTTTTCCCCATAGAACTCTATGAGAAAGTAGCTCTCGCTCTGATTGGCTAAGCTGGACGAGCCCCCGCTGCTTCAATCAATCAGCTCGTTTCTGCCTTTTTACTGTATTTTGAACTGTCCCGCCTTTGAATATGATTAGTCAATTTTTCTCCATAGGTTATAATGGGTCCCTGTCGCTTCTATTCTGATTGGTCAATTCTCCTCCATAGGATATAATGGGCCACTGTCGCTCCTATTCTGATTGGCTGGTTTATGCCGACCAATCAGAAGAGCTTAAACAATTTGAATTATTGTATTTCCCGGCAATTCTCTCTATTGCAATTCCCTATGTAGCGCCGGTCTCGGCGACAAACGCGTTGTTCGGTATTTAACTGATTTATTTTTAGAGAAGGTTTCAGCTCTTTATCTGACAATGTTTTACACAATAAAAATGATTTTTTTATTAATACTTCATGCCGCACGGCGCTGAGCGCCGAGATTTCAGTGAGCCGATCTCTCCATAGACTACAATGGGAGAAGTAGCTCGCGCTCTGATTGGCTGGGATAGCCAAGCCACCGCTAGCTCAGCCAATCAGATCTTTTCTGCATTTTTACTGTATTTTGAACTGTCCCGCCATTGCTTTTGATTGGTCAAAACTTCTCCATAGGATATAATGGGTCTTTGTCGCTCCTATTCTGATTGGTCAATAGTTCTCCATAGGTTTTAATGGGACACTGTCGCTCCTATTCTGATTGGCTGGTTTATGCCGACCAATGAGAAGAGCAACAATTTGAATTACTGTATTTCCCGGCAATTCTCTATATCCCAATTCCTTATGTTGCGCCGGTCTCGGCGACAAATGCGTTGTTCGGGATTTTATTAATGTATGTTTATAGAAGGTTTCAGTGCTTTTTCAGAGGATATTTTACACTTAATAAAAATTATTTTTTTATTCATACTCCATGCGCTGAGCGCCGAGATTTCAGTGCGCCGATCTCTCCATAGACTACAATGGGAGAAGTAGCTGCGCTCTGATTGGCTGGGATAGCCCAGCCCCCGCTAGCTCAAGCAATCAGCTCTTTTCTGCATTTTTACTGTATTTTGAACTGTCCCGCCGTTGATTCTGATTGGTCAATAGTTCTCCATAGGTTTTAATGGTTCACTGTCGCTCCTATTCTGATTGGCCGGCTTCTGCCGACCAATGAGAATAGCTTTTAGAATTTGAATTACTGTATTTCCCGGCAATTTCCAATGTCCTAATTCTTGAATTAGGATATTTGGAAAGTGATTTTTTTTTTATGTATTTTTTATTTTTGAGGTTGAGCTCTTTTCTGATAGTTTTCCGCCTTTATAAAGGCGATTTTTGATTCATACTCTGCACCGACATGTGGAATGATTTCTCGCTGTTTTCCAGCCTGTCTCGCATCGGAACAGATTTTCGGTGCAGTCCCGCACGGCGCCCATGTCCCCGCACTGTGCCTCACACACTGGCGAGGCGCAGGGAACTTTTCCCCGCATGTACGAGCGCACCGCCTCGGACGGCGAATCTTTGGCGCAGCGCCGCACTGCGCCTCAGTCCCCGCACTGCGTCCAACACACTGGCGAGGTGCGGCAGACTTTTCCCCACATGTATGAGTGTACTACCTCCAGCGGCGAATCTCAGGCGCAGCGCCGCACTGCGCCTAAGTCCCGCACTGCGCCTAACATACTGGCGAGGCACGGCGGACTTTACATGGAATGTATGAGCGCGCCCCGGCCCTGACATAAATCAGGCGCAGATTTCGCTGGAAAACTAGTGGAAAAGCGCGCCCCGACCCGGCGAGCTTCATACATGTCGCCCTTAGTCTTGAAAAAAACACTATTTTTAAATCTGCCCTTATTTGCAAATTTCCTGCTGGATTAGTATAAAAATCAAGTAACTTATACCCATGAAAACTAAATGAGATTTCCCATTTTCCCTTGGCTTGCTATCTGCTGCCCTTTTTTACAGTGTATGCCTGGGAATCTTGTTTATATCTACATCCTTATGGGGGACTAAGAAGGTAAATGGTGACAGCCTAGCTATAATGCATGTTCTTTCTATTCCAAGAAGAATCCACTTATGTGCAGCATATATCATGTCTTCTAGTAGATCTTTCAGATGTGTGGACCTATGTAACAGATTACTATCATGTACAAAGGAGCAATTCTAATATACACATCTCCTTTTACTATCCCCAGATCCTCTAACTGTATTCCAAAACCTACATTCGAAGTTATCACCATTATCTTGAGGGACCTGATTACTAGAAGTCCCATTTCTAAATGCAGAACACTCATCACATCTATTTAACCCCTTGACGACCCTGGACAAATGAGTACGTCCCAGGGCCGCTAAGGGGCTTTGCAGGGGGATCGCTCCGCGACCCCCCCGCATAGCGGGCGAGTGTTAGCGGCTAATCGCCGCTAACACCCGGTAGTAACAGCGCCGGCGTGTGGCTCCGCCCGCTGGCGCTGTTTAACCCATCAGACAAAGATGGCCGCGGCGTCTGAATGAACGCCGTTACGGTCATTGGCATCAGCGCCGATCCGACGACCGGACACGGTGGTGGGTGTAACATACAGTAAGTATTCCTGCCTCTTTAAGAGGAGAACACAGGAACCAGGAAGTGGTATTGCTTGCTAGAGGCTAGGGCTGTTGTGTTATATAGCAGAATGTGGAGAGAGCAATAAAAGGCAGATGCTGCTGGATTTCATCCCTGACTTCTCATACTTCATGAGGACCTTACAACTGGCGACGAGGATGCGATGAGAGTTCTGCTGCTGTGAGTACAGACTGCCATCTGCATAATCCAGACACCAAGGAGTGTGCTTACAGATCCACATATAAGGACTGTACCCAGAAACCTGCACATTCATCTCCTATACTGCATTACTGAATACAGCTGGGATGGCAGACTACATGCACGTGTTCCCAAAGTTTGATATAACTGACAGTCATAACCTGGCTCATAACTGGAGAAAATGGATGCACAGGTTTGAGAACTTTCTGGAAGCAACAGACATAAAAGATGACAAAAGAAAACGAGCTCTATTGTTGCACTATGCTGGCACAGAGGTGTATGACATTTACAGCACCCTACCTGCTACAGACACTGACACTTATAGCCGCTGCACCAAAGCCCTAACAGATTACTTCAACCCTAAGCAAAACATCAGATATGAGAGATACAAGTTCAGGATTGCTAAACAGCTTCCAGAAGAATCCATGGACACATATGTCACACGCTTAAGGGAACTGGCACAGGGGTGTGCATTTACTGATGCTGATGATGAAATTATAACTCAAATCATTGTGTCGTGCACATCATCCACTATAAGACGCAAAGCGCTGCAGCAGGATTACTCTCTGCATGACCTTCTCAGAATGGCCCGTGCCATAGAAATAGCAGATCATCAGGCCACTGTGATGGAAAAGGGGGATGACATCCAGGTGCATACCCTCCAACATAAAGTTACTACAGACACTGAAACCCTGAAACAGAAAAAATGTTACCGGTGTGGGAAAGACTTTCCTCATGCAAATAAATGTCCAGCGTTAGGACAAACCTGCAGCAAATGCGGCAAAGAGAACCATTTTGCAGCAGTGTGCAGATCAGCATTTACCAAACGCCTTTACAGTCCAGCAAAACAAGCCAATGTAAAAGTCATACATCAGACTGCAGAGGAGACATCTACCACAAGTGAGGACTATGTTTACATTACTTCTACACCAAAATCCCTACGGTCTCCAAGCGTTACAATCACTGTTCTTAGAACTGATATTATTTTCACCATCGATACTGGGGCATCAGTGAACATCATAGACAGCGATACATATGAGAAATTGCAGATACAGCCTGTCTTGGAAACTGTTCAGACCAAAATCTTCCCATATGGATCTCAGACCCCATTACCAACCG
The DNA here is from genome assembly GCA_025379985.1 of Phyllomedusa bahiana. Taxonomy (NCBI): domain Eukaryota; kingdom Metazoa; phylum Chordata; class Amphibia; order Anura; family Hylidae; genus Phyllomedusa; species Phyllomedusa bahiana. The sequence goes on from JAODAL010026139.1 coordinate 43,340, forward strand.
TGGGAAAATTTGAAGCAGAAATCAGCTACAAGGGCAAGACACAGAAAACAAGTTTTTACATCTTAAAAGGCTCTGGAGGCTGCCTTCTCAGCTACCACACTGCCCTGAAGCTGGGTCTCATTCAGATCATTCATACAATAACTGATCCAGCTGACAAGGATGTACAAACTATGATTAATGAATTTTCCCCTTTGTTCAGTGGACTTGGAAAATTGAAGGACTTTCAAGCACAACTTCATGTGGATGAAAATGTTCGTCTAGTCGCACAATCCCACAGGCGCATCCCAAGGTGGAAAAAGAACTTCAATCTTTAGAGGATGATGACATCATTGAGACTGTTACAGGCCCCACTCCATGGGTCTCTCCAATTGTTGTTGTTCCAAAACCCAAAAATCCCGACCAGGTGAGACTTTGTGTGGACATGCGCCTGCCAAATACTGCCATTCAGAGAGAAAGACACATCTCTCCCACAATACACGATATTATTCATCTACTGAATGGAGCAACTATCTTTTCAAAGCTGGACCTTAACAAAGGTTACCATCAGCTAGAACTGAGTCCAGAGTCCAGATACCTAACAACATTTTCTACACATTTAGGCCTCAGGCGGTACAAACGGTTGACATTTGGTGTTTGTTCAGCCGCAGAAATCTTTCAGGATGCTATAAGAAGTGTGATCCAACATATTCCCAATGCTTTCAATTACAGTGATGACATTCTAGTGTATGGCAAAACCCAAGCTGAACACAATAGTGCATTACATGAGGTCTTTCAATGCTTAGCATCTCAGGGACTCACTCTAAACAAAGAGAAGTGTGAATTTAACAAAACGTCCTTGGAGTTTTATGGTCACATTTTTTCAGCCGCAGGAGTACAACCTGATCCCAAAAAGGTACAGGCGATAAAAACGGCCTCCATTCCTCAGAATGTCAGTGAAGTTCGCTCTTTTCTTGGAATGTCCAGTTACTGTGCTAGATATATCCAGAATTTTTCCACCATTAGTGCACCACTGAGGGATCTCACGAAACATGGCTGTGAATTCAAGTGGTCCACAGAGTGCCAAACCTCTTTTGATGCAATTAAAAGGGAACTGTGCTCAACAACTACCTTGGCTTACTTTGATCCCACTTTACGCACTGAGTTGATTGTGGATGCAAGTCCAGTGGGACTGGGGGCTATTCTAAAGCAATACTTACCCAATAATCCAGACCCTTCCATCATTGCATATGCCAGCAGAGCATTAATGAATACTGAAAAACAATACTCTCAGCCTGAAAAGGAGAGCCTAGCTGTTGTCTGGGGGTGTGAACACTTTCATCTTTCTCTATGGAGCTCCATTCACCATAGTTACAGATCATCAAGCACTCCTCATCATTTTTGGAAACCCCAGAGCTAAGATGCCAGCTAGGATTGAACGGTGGGGTCTGCGACTTCAAGATTACAATTACACAATCGTTCATAGGCCTGGAAAATGCAGTAATCCAGCTGACTACATATCCAGACATCCCGCAGAAGAAGACCAAATTCAGCATCAGGCAACTGAACAGTACATCAACTTTGTTGCAGTTCATGCAGTACCAAAGGCACTTTCAGCTGATCAATTTGTGACGGCAACTGCAAACGACAAGACGCTTTGTGCTTTAATACAAATTATCCAAAGTGGAAAATGGCATGAAATCCAGAGAGCAAAATTTCCAGATCTGGACATCAACATTAAGGAGCTGCAATCATTCTCAAGTGTCAGAAATGAACTATCAGTCACTGAGGATCACCTAATTCTCAGAGGAACCAAACTGGTGGTTCCAAAGGCCTTGTGTACGAAAGTAATACAGATTGCTCATGAAGGTCATTTGGGAATTGTGGGTACAAAAAAACTTCTCAGAGAAAAAGTGTGGTTCCCAAATATGGATTATTTAGTAGAACACATAATAAAACACTGCAATACTTGCCAGCTTGTTACTCCTGCAGCAAACCCTGAACCCTTACGGATGTCTCCTCTACCAAAGGCTGTCTGGGAAGAAGTAGCGGTTGGCCACTACCTAATGGACAATACATCCTAGTGGCAATTGATGAATATTCCAGATACCCTACAATTGCATTTATTTCGTCAACTTCAGCAACCAGTGTCATACCAGAGTTGGACACTATTTTCTCAGCATATGGTATTCCAAAAATAGTCAAAACAGACAATGGACCTCCATTTAATGGACATACATTCGTACAATTTTCTGAATACCTTGGGTTCACTCACAGAAAGATAACACCTTGCTGGCCACAAGCAAATGGAATGGTGGAAAGATTTATGCGCACCTTGGGGAAGAGAGTCAAAGCAGCTACTCTGGAGCATATCCGACTGAAGCAGGCCCTGAACAAATTCCTACGCAACTACAGAAGTACGCCGCACTCAACAACTAATGCTGCTCCTGCTCATCTGGTGTTCCACCGAACTCCTCGCATACGCATTCCTAATGTGGCTACTCACGCACTGCCAGCTGAATCAACCATTAGACCAACAGACTTACACAACAAGCGCAAAATGAAACAGTATGCGGACAAGAGAAGACGGGCGGAGCCATCTGCTATTCTGCTATTCTGACGGGTGATACTGTTGTTGTTCGTCGACAGCCAAACAACAAGACATGTCCAGCATATGATCCAGCAGGTTATCATGTAACAGCCAAGAAAGGAAGCATGGTCACAGCTGAGCGGGACGGACACTCCATCACCAGGAATGCCTCACATTTCAGAATAATACCAGACAATGACTTTGATGAACTCTCTCAGACTGACGGAGCTGGTGTTGATAGGGGCAACTCTCAACAGGAAGTAGCCAGCCCTTCGGTAAGTAGTGATCCTGGTCATTCTAGACGATATCCTACCAGAGAAAGAAGAGCCCCGTCTAGACTCATTGAGGAGGTTTAGCCAGGATCCTGGAACTTTCATCAGATTATATTAATGATTATATTATATTATATATTATTAATTAGATTATTTATGATTGTGAATGATTTCATGTTCATGTTTTCCAGCTGTTGTTGTTGTTGTTGTATTTCACCATAACTGTACAAATGTCAAATGGGGTTATGTATATTTTAAAAAAAAAAAAAAAATGGGGGGTGATTTAACATACAGTAAGTATTCCTGCCTCTTTAAGAGGAGAACACAGGAACCAGTAAGTGGTATTGCTTGCTAGAGGCTAGGGCTGTGGTGTTGTATAGCAGAATGTGGAGAGAGCAATAAAAGGCAGATGCTGCTGGATTTCATCCCTGACTTCTCTGACTTCATGAGGACCTTACAGTGGGGAGCCCTGTGAAGGCTCCCGTCACTTACATTTGCCGGTTTGCCCCACTTCCGGCCGTAGACAGGAAGTGGGGGAAACTGCCATCTTTGTACACCCTACTGCATTGCCTATGCAATGCATTAGGCTGTATTAACAATCGCGCCCCCTAGTGGTCAAGCACCATAGGGGGACTAAATGTTACATTAAAAAAAAAAAAAAAAAGTTTTAAAGTACAAAAAAAAAGGATTAAAAGTTCAAATCACACCCTTTTCCCCATTTTACAAATAAAATCATTAAAGTAATAAAAAAGTTACACATATTTGGTATCGCCACGTCCGAAAAAGTCCGATCTATAAAAATGTAACATTTATCCCATACGCTGAACACCGTAGAAGAAAAAAAATTCCAAAAGCCAAAATTGCGTTTTTTGGTCATTTTATGTCACTCAAAAAATTGAATAAAAATGATCAAAAAAGTTGCATGCATTCCAAACTGCTAGCGATAAAAAGTACACTTCAGCCCGCAAAAAATGCCCCCTCACTGATGTCTGTAGGTGTTAGTACAAAAAAGCTATTGGTCGCACAAAATGGCACCATGGTGCAAATTTAAAAAATAGAAAAGGTTTGTAATTTTTTTACGGTCCAAAACATAAAGGAAACCCTACATGTTTGTTATTTCCGGATGCATATCAAACTGTAGAATACAGATAACACATTATATTTATCGAAGATTGAATGTCGTAAAAGCAAAACACCCACAAACATGGCGAAAATACGGTTTTTTTCACAATTTGTCCCACTTGGAATTTTTTGCGGTTTCCCAGTATATTTTATAGTATAGTAAATAACACCATTAGAAAGTACATCTTGTCCCGCAAAATAAAAGCCCTCATGTGTCTATGTAGGTGGAAAAATAAAAAAGTTATGGCTTTCAGAAGGCGAGGAGTGAAAAACGAACGTGTCACCAAAAAAAACGCCGGGTCCTTAAGGGGTAAATGGAAATATTTACTCTATTCCTATTTTAATCCATGAGTATCTATTACTAAACAAGTGGCTCTTACACCAACATAAATCCCTACATTATCACAAAGCCTTTCCTATTGACATTTTCAACTCAGGAGCTCATATTTTCTTAACTTTACTAACGATACTGGTACTCTTATATTCCCAACTCTCCTATAATAACACATTCACACTCTGACCCTCATCTGTATGTGTTGTGAGGTTAATATAAAAAAATATTGAATGTGTCCATCCAGTTATGGGTAAGAGTACTTCAGTGATGTTCCATCATTAGTTCAGATTTGAAATTAGGAGCTTTAGTTTCTAGGGGTAGCAAGACACATTAGACAGTTCAGGACAATTCAGAATGATTCTCTCGTAGTGGCTGGTGTGGACCCAGTTGTTCTTTCTCTCTAGTTTCATCAAAGTCTTAGTTGTTAGCAGAACTTGAAAGGGACCGTCTTAATGATGGGCTCAAGGCTCCTTCTCACGTGTCTTTCAAGGACCACCCAATCACCCTGTTCAAGGTTGTGGCTACTCAGGTCACTGCTCATTTCTGGAATAGAATCAAAAACTTGTTTATATACTGCTTTAAGGTGTTTCTACCGGTTCTGTACATATCCTTTCATACTGCTATGCTGTATGAGAAAAACCTGTGGGAAATATGGCCCTGTCTTGAGGGGAGTACCAACCAAGATCTCATGGGGGGACAGTTGAATTTTCCTTAAGGTGTACAACAGACTGAAAACAAAGCTAATGGCAAACACTCTGACCATGGCTTCCCTGTTTCTTTCATTAAACTGTTCTATTTTACTTTCCCCTGAAGATGGTAGAGAATGTGAAAGGCCTGTTCTATACCTAAGGCACCTGTCTCTTCTTTCATGACTTCTCCTGTGAAGTGTGTTCCTCTATCACTCTCTATTGCTTCTGGTAGCCCAAATCAACACCTTAATCAACTTTTGGGCACTTTTCTGTTGCTTTTTGTATTGGGAAGGCTTCAGGCCATCCAGGAAAGAGATCTACGCCAACAAGGACAATTTGCACTCCTTGGAATGGACACAGCGGTCGAGGCATGTGTTCCTGGGGGACCTTTCCTACTATACCTATTCTGTGTTTTGCACATGTCATACAGGCTTGATAGTATCTGGCTGCGGCCGTACTGAAGCCAAGAGCAACCCAATACTTGTTTACTAGCAAACATATACAGAGCGGTCTTGGACTGGTGGGTCAGTCCATAGGCTGCTTAGGCCATCATTGGGAAAAGGACCCAAGGGAGGCAGAGCTTATTGCCCACACTCCACAGGCCACACTCATTGAACTGAGCTACCTGTTTCTCCCAATCCCCCTTTTCGACCTCCTGAGCTTGAGATTGAAGGTTCCTAAGGCCATCAGGGGTAACAGAGTCTAGACACGGCCTGTACAGTCACAAGATCCTTAACCCTAGGCTTTGTCACAGCCAGTTTTGCTGCTATTGTCTGCTCTTATTTCCCCTCGCTTCGGGGCTGTCAGATTTTGCATGTGTCTGTGTCCTGACCTTAATTGTTCCAAGCTCTGTAGGCAATAACAGGGCTTTCATTAGGTCTCTGACACGTTCTGCATTCTTGATGGGTTTCTATTTGATGGTAATAATGCTCAGGTTCTCCATAAGGGACCATAATCATGGGCTATTCCAAATGTATGACAGGTCGTGTTATGTTGTAGTCTTGCCCTGGCGCTGTCCACCCTCTGGTAGTCCCCCCTCATACAAATGAGGGGAAGGGTTCCACTTTTATTACCTTATGTTGCGTGACCCCCTTTATATCCAATGTAAACCTGCTATTTTTCCCAGTACCTGGTTCCTTCAAAAAAAAACTAAAGGTTAAAAATTGGTGTTTGGAAGACTTCACATGGGTAAATCCTATTATTTTTTGTGTTTGGGAAACCAAAACAAATTATTCTTCCTCATCTTTCCCTCTATTTTTCCCCCCTTTGGTTTAAGTGTAGTGTAACAGAGTGGTAGAGTTAAAGGTTCTCCCCAAGTCAGTAAAAATTGGGGGCATCAGTAAAACACTGCAGGTGTAGCTAAAAGGCCCCAAGGTATGTCTAGTTGCACCATGAGAATTAAAGTGGAATTGTGATAATTTATTAAATTGAAAAATCAATCATCCATTTTAATTTCTGTCAGCCATTTTGGAATTGTTTTGACACATTTGTAGAAGCATGTTTTGCATTCGGGGGGCAAAGCATATGATGTGAATTTTGATAAAGTAACATAGCAAATTTTGTTCTGCTAGTACATAGTACATTTGAAATAGATAAAAAGGTCATCGTGATTTTAACACATAAAAATTAGAAGCTAATTCAATGAATTCATGCTTTTTATTCTGATGATGTAATATTTTGACTTTTAAAATCATCGTGTACATAACCCCCAAAATAATGGAGATATGGGTAAATGTGCCCCAGTATCAAAAGTTGTAAAAAACATTGATCTGTGTTAATGCTTTGGGATTAATAATTGAAATTATTTGTTATTGTAAATTCTTGATGGGTGGTCAGCAGATTTAAAAAGTAATGATTTAAATTTGTTCGATTGGTCAAAAATTGTACTCCAAAAGACTTTGGCTAATTAATTGGTTAAAAGGGAAATCATCTATCACCTAACCTTTTAAAAAGAGCTATGAAGGTTTAATAAATTTTTCTTTCTGATTTGATTAAAAATCCAGTGTAACTGTTTTTTTATTTTTGTGGAAGGTTGAATTTGTTGACAAAAGCTGCCAAAAATTTTGGGGGGCTCATCCGGGTATCTCAGCAAGAGGAGGAGAGGGGTCCGTCTGATGCTTTGGGAAAGGGAAAATTTGGGGACTAAGCGCACAGGGTGAGATTTTTTTCCCCCAGGGGAACCCATTTTTCCTTTCCCAGTGCATCTAAACCTGTCCTTCTTGTAGCAGATATCTTCTCCATTTTTCCCCACTTTCCCCGTTAGTATTGTTTTGTTTTTTTTTTAAAAATATTTAAGAGTTTTACTGTCGCTGGTTTTTAAATTTAAAAGTTGTATTAGTTGGTGAGGGTTTTGTTCTTTGTCATATTGCTTTGGTTTAGGTAAATGGGTTATTTTTTTGGATGGTTTTTTGTTTTAAAACTGTTATTGTTTTTCTCCGGGTTTTGTGTTTGTTTTTTGTTTTTTGTGTTTTTTTTTTTTTATAGGTAATAGGCGCCTGCCATCGTGGGTAAGAAAAATTTAAATGTCAATTTAAGAAAATTTTATAAAATTTGTTGTGTTTTATAATTTTAAGTATAAATATTAGTTTTAAGTATATATATTTGTTCTTGTTTTGAATAAAATTCACTGAAAGGTAAAATGGTTTTTCCCTTTGGGGTTGCATGAAGTATAATTTGAAATTAGAAAATCTTGAGTTTTTGTGTTTTAACTTTTAAGGAAAACTTGCCTCCCCATAAACCCCTAAAGGTTTTAATAGTGTATAGGATAAATAAGTTTCGGGCACGGGGTGCTCGTGGGGAGTATATAGATAGCCCTTGTTTGGTGACGGGCCATTTTTTTTCTTAGTAAAAAAAAGGATTTAAAAAGGAATAATGGGGGATGTTTATTTTAGAGCCCCCAGACAAGGAAAACAAGTTGTTTATATACTGATAAATTTGATAAAAGCCCTGTATGTGGGAAAGGGTATAGATACAAACACTATATGGGAGGCTGGGAGAGGGTTAAAATTTTAAAAATATTTATCAAAAAATTTTTTGCTGTGAAAACCCTGCAATTTGGGAAAAATGTTTTTAAAGATAGAAAAATGAGGTCGATCTAAATCACGGTTAAACCTGGCTACGGTAAATCGGTAAACACTGCAGAAAGAAAAGGGTTAATTAGCTTAAGATTGTGAGGTGATGATGATGAGCTTACATGTTGGGCTTAAATTACTTCCCAGTTATAAGGGAACATTTTTAGCCATAGGACAGGTGATACTAGGAAAGCCCAAACCCTTCTAAATTACAATATACACTCACAACGTAGCCAGAATTTCCACAGAATGTGGATCTTCATTCCCGGTATCATCCTTACCTTTAAAAAACTGTCCAGAAACCCCCATGAAGAAGTCCCGTGTCATCCACAAGGAGGAATGACTTCATTGGTGAACATTTTTTCCTTCCTCAAAAACACCCCCCCAAAAATTTCTTACACTGCCCCCCTAATTGGGTGAAGAGAAAAAAATTATATTCAGAAATGAGTTTTTGCTGGCTGAGGGTTTTTAAAAAAAAGACGCCACAAGGTATGGAAAAAGGTTTTAGAAAAGTATGTGTTACCAGTAAAAAGTCAGGTCAAAATATTGAAAAATTATTACACTTTGTTTTCACATCAACAGAGGACAATCGGGAAAAAATGGGTCCAGAGAAGAAATGATGTGGTTAATCCTATTTCATGGAATTTTCTTTTTTTTCTTTCACACTAATTTTATGGATTTTTCTTCTCTCCAGGAACTAAGAGGCCATCATAAGCCCCTTTTCCCTTGTAGATCAGAAGTTAAAATTTAAAAATTGCCCTTCATTAACACGGATTTTTTCGTACCAAAGGACCTTTATCAGCATAGAGTAAGTGGTAAAAGGCAAACCCCTATTTTTTTGTTCTTTTTGTCACAACTAAGCCGATCACGTATACTTTCATTCATTTAATATTTAGTAGATGCCCCATGAGCTTATGGGAAATGATTTTTTTGGGCAATTCAGGGGGGTGCACCATTTTTGCCGAAGATGCATTTAAAATAGGCTACACTTTGGGGGTTTTCAGAGGATGTGATACCTTTGGGATTCTGGATTGGTTAAGATAGCCGCAGAGGAAGAAGCATAACAGATCTGAAGTATTGTTCAATCTGCAAAAAACCTTTTATGAACACCCGGGAATATGAAATTTTTACAGAGATGGGGAGTAACAACACCCCCCCAAAAAAATTGCTTTTTTAAATCCAATTGCAGTAAACAAAACTGGTACCCCTGAAAACTGAAATTAAAACCTTGGACCCAATTCTCTTAAATTTTTTTGCCAATACGGACTGTCTCTATACAAAAAATATGAAAACGGGGGGTTTACATGACTTTCATTTGGACAAAAGCCCTTACCCACCACATACCACTACAACCAACTGACAAAATTTTCCCTTTTTATTAAACCCCAAAATAATACTTTAATTTATTTTCATATTACTTTTAACCACAATTTTAACAACCCAAATTTTTCTAACCTTACATCATTAAACCAAACTTAATTCATAACTTTTTTCCTCTCCCCCCCTTTCCCCCCCATTTCACAAACTTCACTTTTTTTCCCAAAAACCCCATACCTTCTAATAGTCCCCAATAATTTCTATTAAATGGTCGTTTGCCCGTGTGAAAATTGAGAGGGGAAAAACTGTGTTAGACATTTTGAGTTTTTTTAGAGAGGGAAAGGGATTTTTTGTACTTTTTTAAATTTTTTTCTTTGTGTATGACCCCAACCGGCCCAATTGCTGGGGGAGTTTTTTAGGGAAAATCCAAAAACTCAACCTCCGGTTTTGTTTTAAGTTTTTTTGTTGCCATGGGGAGAGAGGGAGGAGTGGGCCCAAAGGGGGTTTTGGCAATAGGGGGCGGGGGGTCATTTAAAACTTCCCCCCCATTTTAAAAAAATTTTAAAAAAAAATACTCCCTTTTTTTCCCAATTTTATTTTTAAAATTTTTTTTTTTTAAATTTTACTACACATCAAAAAAAAAAAAATCCTATTTAAATAAAATTTTTTAAATTTACCATATAAAATATCTCCAATCCTTGGATTAACTTTGTCTTAATAAAGGTCTTTATTGAAAATTTGTTTAAAAAATTTTTCCAAAATTGCTCCCTTAGGAAAAAGGCCCCCATGGAAAGGTTATATCCCCAATTTCAATTCATACGTGAAAGGGGAAAAAAAACCCAAAAAAAACCTTCCAGCCCAGCTAAACTACCCATTGTGGAGGGGGTGAGGAATTTTTACAACTTTGCAAAAGGTTTACTGGAGGGAATTTTTGTTGCCAATGTCCCCCAAAGGGGTTTTGGAGTTAGGTTTTACCTTCACACCTCCCATAAAACCCCCAACCCCTTTCTAAACCCTAAGGTTTGACAACTACAAATGGGAAAATTATTGTATGGTCTTTATTTGTGTTAAAATTTTATCTTATCCCCTTCAATTCAGGGGATTATTGATCACTTATTAACAACCATTTTTCTAAGATTAATGAAACATATTTATTTTTTCACCCTCCCCAAAAGAAATTTAGCCAAATGTTGCAAAAAGAAATGTTTGAGGGGGGAAATGCTTCCCCTTGTTTTTGGAAAATCGCACCCCAAAGGGTGCTTTTAAAATTTCATCTTTAAATTTGTTTGGTTCCTAATCCTCCTCTCACCCCAAAAATAACATTTGCTTTTAAAATCTATCTTGGATTTGTGCAACAACTCTAAGGACAATTGAGAGACTTTCATCGTAGGGGGGGGTTGAATTGTTCCCTACTTCGCTTCTCCAAGGTAAAACTTTTTTGATCCCAAAGTTCTTAACATTCTGGCCTTCAAAAATAAAATCCACCACCCCAAAATTAACAATTTTGTGGACAACCCCCTTTCAAATTGAAAAAAAAAGGGGGGGGAACTTTTCCATCACCCCCTGCAAGGTTGTAAATCCTAAGAAAGACGGAACAGATGTTTCCGGGGCCGCCGGAAGTGCCAGAAGTTCCTGAGGTTTACTGCTCCCTTAAGTGGCTCTCCATCGCCAACAGGGGTCATCGTACCCCCCCATGCGTGAAGAAAAAGAGACAAGTGTTTCTTCTGCTTAAAAAATACAAATGTTGGGGTTTTCTGCCGATTTTTTGCTACCTTTTTACAGGACTGTATTGGCTCTGCATGAGCTGAAGATTTAACAAGGATGCGAACAGGTGTGAGAGTGAGATGCAAACGACTACTCAAGGATCTGAAGAAGTACAGCTGTTATTACATTTTAGATTATTGCAAATATGGGTACAAGTATTAAATGCATAAAATGGTGTGATGAAAATATAGAGTCTACACATAAGCTAATAAAAAAACTTTTTAGAGGAATAGATAATAAGTTAGTTAACATGAACACCAATATAGCAAAAAACGCATAGTCTTCAAGACTACTGGAGATGCACACATTGCCTACCAGTTCGTGACAACTTTAAAGTTCCATAAAAGATTTAGTTTTAATGAAAAAACCCCCAAGTTCTCATCCATATATGGTAAAAGGTTAAACCTCAGATGCAATAGAGCACACTACAAACGCAGAGTTAGGGTACATTCCCATAGTTTTTGGACACTTAGAAAAAGTTTTTTGAACAAAAAAGGACTTTTCTTTTTACATATTAAATTTTTTTTCCCCTACACTAATAAAATTTTTATTTTTTTACAATGCAGACACTAATTTTGGAGGTGACCACATTGTTTTTTCAGGACATGGGTTTTTTTTCTTAGGCACATAAGGTTTTCTAACCAAGACATGCAATAATAAGACGGGATCCCACAAACCACCTTTGATCAAGTTTAATCCAGAACTCATACATACATCATCATGGAATAACAAACACAACACAACATGGAATAGTTAGGATCTTTTTTTTAAAACATTAGTGATGAGATTTTTTGATCCCATTAAGATTTAAGGTTCTACAGTATAGAATAAGTTTTTTTACATGTTTCCCAGGGTGAGCAAAATGGGGCCCGGGCAGGAAAAGGGGTTTTCTCCTAGCTAACCCAGCTAAATTGATTCAGGGGCATCAAGGGATGGGTGGATTAGCCCACATCTTCATTCACATTTTTTGTCTTATCATCTGGATCTTGATCAAATGTATTGGGAACAAGGAGAGTTGCTTGAGTTGCTATGAGACCAAAAATTTGGGCTAATGGTCAAACTGTCATTCATTTTGTAAACATCAATACTGCAGCGATGAGCAACAGACACACCCCTTTTTGAATGAAAAATCAGGGGTACTACGTATTGAAATTAAAATGGTGATATAAATTATCAAGAGGAAGGAATGAAGTGGAAAATTTGTGATAATGTTATTTGAATTGATAATCAATGCATCCATTTTAATTTACTGTCAGCCCCCTTTTGTGAATCTGTTTCTGACACAAATTTGTAGAAAGCCCTGTTTTTGCATTCATGTTGGCAAAGCATATGATGTGAACTTTGATAAAGTACACATAACAAGTTTGTTCTGCTCAGTACATAGTACATTTGCACTAGATAAACGGGTCCTCGTGATTTATACACACATAAAAATTAGAAGCTACAAATTTTTAAAGATCTTCATAGGCTTTCTATTCTGACTGAGTTATATGTTGACTTTTAATCATCGATGTACATAACCCCAAAAGAATGGGAGGGACTGGGTCACACTGTGCTCCAGTATCCAGAATTGTCAAAACATCTATCTGTGTCTAATGTCATTAGGGATTTTAAAAATTGAAATTATTTGGTATTGCCAATTCTTGATGAGCTGGTCGCAGATTCTCATAAGTAATGACGTTAAATTTTTCTGAATGGTTTTAAAATGTAATCCTAAAAAGACTTTGGCCCTTTTCTTTTGATTGGTTAGAAATGAAATCATTTTCATCACCTACCCTTAAAAAGAGCTATGAAGGATTTAAAAAATTGTTTTATCTTTAAATTTTATTTAAGGAAACCAGTGTTTTACACTGTTTCTTTTTTGATCGTGAAGAAAAGGGTTTAATTGTTAGACAAAAAGCTTTTCCCGTAAAAGAATATTAATTTTACATTTATAATGGGTTAATTTAGTACAACCTTGAGCTTTATGTACAAGTACTTGTACCTTAAATGATACTCGATAACATAAGGGGTTCCCCTTTGCCACTGGGGTTTAAATAGTGAGAATAGTAAAGTCTCTTTGTGTACCATGTGGGCTGTATAAGGACTGCTGTGGCTTTTAAAAACCCTCTCAGTGCAGAACAGCGAGAACGCTTGTGTAGTCGGTGTGCCCCGGGCAGGTGCAGAGGTAATTAACAAATTCAGAGTTTTGGAAAATTTAAGTGCTCCTTCCCTTTTAGCTTTAAATGGCCGTGTAAACCAAAAAACTCTTTTAAAAAGCTGTATTTTGGCTGTATAAGCAAGCAAATGTATATTAAAAATATTACAAAATTTTTTATCAAAAAAGGAATATTCTGGTTGCCCCTTTACTCCCAGAAGTCGGTCCTGTATGGCCCTTTTATTCGGTCTCTTTGGGCAGGTGCCCGGCACCCCGTGACAACCGGGGGTCCTTAAGGTTAAAACCCTTTCCTACAAAAAACGGTTTTAAAAACCTCATTCCCCGACGGATTTGGGCCGCGGGGGTTTTTGCCCGGGCGGTGGGCGTGGCCCCACCACGGGGGGGCGTGGTTTGGGGGGGCAGCTTGGCCCTGGGGTTGCCCCTATGCAAATTTAAAAGCGGGGGTAAAACCGCGCGCTAGCCGCCCCCAGCCGCGCCCCCCCCGCGGGACAACCCCCGGTGCTGTCCCTGGCAGCAAAGCGGGGGGCCCTGTAGAGACTCCTGTCAAGAAATGACAGGGGGAGTTCTTTTTAAAACCGGGGGGGTTTTGGGCCCCCGGCCCCCCGAACCGTGGCCAAACCCGCGGGTGGTTTAACCTTTTTGGTGGAATTAAATTTAAAGGGGGTTTT
>JAODAL010026140.1:0-12500 GCA_025379985.1 Phyllomedusa bahiana
TCCCATAGAGCAGAATGGAGAACACAGATCCCTGTACTGGAACTCCCATAGAACAAATGGAGAGTTGTAATGCAATGTGCTACCCGCTCTCCTTGTGGGTAACACTTGTCTGGGGCCACTTCCCGAGAAAGGTGCGGAGTCCCCCATCAATAGTCCCTACTGCCTATCTGACTTTGTATGTGTATCCTGGTGATAGATCCCTGTAATGAAGATCCCCAGTCGTGGGATGGACACAATAATATTTCCAAGTTAGTAAATATCCTTCAGGTTAATCAGTCATTAACAAGTGAAAAGAATACGGCGATGTTGTAAATGAGCCTTGAGCCCATGGTCTTCACTGACCTCATGGAGGTTAAGAGTCCAGATTGGGGTCAGCAGAGGCTACAAGTTTATAAGAAATCATAGACACCAGTGCAGGCAGGAGGCTTCACCACACGCAGCTTTAGTGCAGACTAAACGAGGAGCCTCTTCAATAAAAAGAGAAAACAACTACAGTGTTAGGAGGCCGAATCTAAACACTTGGAAAACAAAGCCTCCGCTCCCTGAAGCTCGCTTCCTTAGTATCATGATGATGGAAGACGTTGTTCCTAGGTTCTCTGAAAAACTTGTGGAGGTTGTAGGTGAAAAAAGTGTAGCAAAGCACTAAAAACTTCTAGGAGAAAACCTGCTGCAGTCCACAAGAGAACAACCCCCAAACTGAAGAAGATGATAACCCCAAAAGAAAGTTACATCAATGTAATGAGGGAGAGGGCGAAATAAATGCAGATAAAATCCCAAACAATTGTAGGGGAAAACCTGCTGCAGCATTCATGAGAACTGCCACCAGAAAGAAGGTTCATTTACCAGGCAGACGATAACCCTGACAAAAAAGCTGCACCACGAGCTGACAGCACCAAGGGAGAGGGTGAAATGAATGTAGCAGAGTACCCAAAAAATTCTAAGAGAAAACCTGCTGCAGTCTACAAGAGAACAACCCCCGGACAGAAGATTCATTTCCCAGGAAGATGATGAGCTTTGGTTTTTCCTGGTGGATATAAACCCAGGGACCCAGCGATGCAAGAAACAATGCTAACCCTGATCCTCCATCCTGCACTGTGCTACCCCACTGATCACCCTGTGCTGCCCGTGCTAACCACTGAATCCCCCCATGCTCACTTGTGCCTAAACCACTGATCCCTGTGCATGCACTGTGCTAACCACTGATCCCCCCATGCAGCACTGTGCAACCATGATCCCCCTGCTGCACTGGCTTAACCACTGGATCCTGGCCCCGAGGCTGCACTGTGCTAACCACTGAGCCACCGTGCTGCACTGTGCTAACCACTGATCCCCCGTGCTGCACTGTGCTAACCACTGATCCCCTGTGCTGCACTGTGCTAATCACTGATCCCCCGTGCTGCACTGTGCTAACCACTGATCCCCCGTGCTGCACTATGATAACCACAGATCCACAGTGCTGCACTGTTCTAACCACTGATCCACCATGCTGCACTGTGCTAACCACTGATCCACCGTGCTGCACTGTGCTCACAACTGATCCCCCGTGCTGCACTGTGCTAACCACTGATCCCCCGTGCTGCACTGTGCTATCCACTGATCCCCCATGCTGCACTGTGCTAACCTCTGAGCCCCCGTGCTGCACTGTGCTAACCAATGATCCCCCGTGCTGCACTGTGCAAACCAATGATCCCCCGTGCTGCACTGTGCTAACTGCTGATCCCCCGTGCTGCACTGTGCTAACCACTGATCCCCCATGCTGCACTGTGCTAACCACTGATCCCCCGTGCTGCACTGTTCTAACCACTGAGCCACCGTGCTGTACTTTGCTAGCCAGAGATCCACCATGCTGCACTGTTCTAACCACTGATCCACCGTGCAACACTGTGCTCACTACTGATCCAGCATGCTGCACTGAGCAATCAACTGATCTACTGGGCTGCCCTGTGCTAATGAATGATCCATCATGTTGTACTGTGCTAGCCACTGATCCACCCTGCTTCAGTGTGCTAATCACTGATCTACCATGCTGCACTGTGCAAACCAATGATCCACTGGGCTGTACTATGCTAGCCACTGATCCTCCCTGCTGCATTGTGCTAACCACTGATCCACCCTGCTGCACTGTACTAACCACTGATCCTCCGTGCTGCACTGTACTAACCACTGATCCTCCGTGCTGCACTGTAATAACCACTGAGTCACTGTGCTGCACCATGATAACCACAAAACCACCATTCTGCAATGTGCTACCAACTAAGCTACGTTCTACATTGTGCTAACTACTGAGCCAATATGCTACACTGTGATAACCACTGAGCCACAGTTTTGCACTGTGCTAACTACTGAGCCAACTTACTTCCCAAAGAAAGGGTAAAACGGTGGTTTCATCAGGAACAACCCCTTAAAGGATGAGGCCACCACAACAATCAGATGATGACCAGAGATCCCACTCCTGGGACCCCAGAAGAGAGCCACAGCCAGCCAGGCTTTTTCCCAAGAGGAATGTAGGATTACTTGTCGACCATTCATGTTTGATGGCTGTGGGAGCTCCTCTGTGTTGTCCAAATGCACAATAGGTCATCCGGCATCAGTTTGTCTTCACGCTACAACCATACAACATAACCTACAGATTACCAACGTCACGCCATGGATTGTTACGGCTTCCAAAATAGGCAAAAACGAGATCCTATCTTTGGCTCGCACACTATGGCAACTCTCCAATATTAAAAAACGGGCCTCGGTGAGACTGAGATCTGGTTTGGTGTCTACCCCTCCCTTTTTTGGAACCTTCCACTGATGCTGAAGACTCTGTTGACTTCTCATTGTTATCATGTAGAATCGGCGTCCATTAGCCCGGATGTCATTTTGCTTTGGGCAAACTGCGCAGTGTTCACAACAAACAAGCTCACGGCCACAGGGCACGACACTTCCTGCAGATCATTAACCGGGAGTGTGAACATAACATGAATATTAAACACTCCTCCCAAATGAGAGCCGACAGGATGTGAATTCCCAAGACCTAACACTTTTTCCCCCCTCTACGGGAGACAAAATGTCTCCTGAATTATAATTTGTAATACTCATTCCTCCTATGGCGCTTCCATCCCATATGTATTCAGCGCTCCTATACACGTGTCAAAGAGGGTACTTTTCCAAAAATGTAGGTCATCCATGAAATTACTTCAGTTCCTTCGACAAATTTTTTTTTTTTTTGGACAGGTGGGTGGCAGTGCGAAAAGTAACCAGATGTCTTCAGGTAGGAGGCAACGTGTGAGCACTATCATCCCTTCTCACTTATGGCATGCAAACGGTGTCGGAGGAAGGCGCGGTGCGGGCTGCTTATGACATTTCTCATGTTTTCTAAACGCAATAACATAGAAAGAACGTGTGAAATGACGTTGGCTTGTTTACCCGAAATGCCAATCCCGCCTGCCCCCTGAAAGCACTGGCACCAATTCCAAACCCAAAAACTATTGAGGAAGGACCAACCTGGTCCGTAAGAGATGAGGCTGATATCGCTTGTAAAATTTTGAACTATTATCGAGAATCACATCACTACACCAAATAAAGACTATTAAGGACAGAAAACCTAGGATATGGATAAAGGGATTTAGCAATCAATGCTCAGAAGGCGGCAGAGTAAGGCCCTAGTTTAGTTGGTTGGAGTAGTTAGAGCTTTGTGAGAATGAAAGGGCTCCATAAAATGATAGCCATGTTCCAATAAAGTGGGGATATAGATGGGTTCCGATGGTTCCTAAGCATGGTTGTTCTAGAGTAATGCAAAAAAAGCATAAAAAGTCATAAAATATGGAAATTATTGGTGTGTGCCCGAGGGGGTGACCAGTAGGCAAGGGAATAATTGGTGATGGAGTCTATGTATTGAGCCATTAAGAGCTATCATAATTGATTTAATTAACTCAATGCCATGAACGGCAGAGAAAGGCCCTAGTTTATTTTGGTTGAGTATGTTAGAAGCATAATGAGAGATCGATAGGACCGAATGTGTATGTTGTTTGATGTAATAAAGTTAAAGTGGTTCAATGGTTCCCACGTTTGGTTTTTGTGAACTATAATGTAAATTAAAGGTATAGAAAGTGGACATAAAATGGTGAGAGAGCGCTAAATGTTGCTGTAGGTATCCATAGATGAGCCATTAAAGGCTCTAGGATTGGTTTTTAGTTAACTCAATGTCAGAGGGCAGAAGACAAGCCCTATTTGTTTTGATTCAGCCATTTTTTGAGCTTGGTGGAGAAGGAACAGGAATCTATAAGGGCATTTCTCTATGTATAATGCCCATAAGGATGGGATCTAAGGGGCATTTTATTGGTTCCCAAGTATAGGTTTCATACTTAAAGTGTACAAATAAGTATAATACAGTCATGTAATGTAGATATATTGGTGCGTCGATGGGAGAATGGTGGACAAGCTTAATGTTGATGGACGGCCTATGGATCATGAGCCATTAACGGGCCCCCATGTGTGGATGAATTGCCTCAATATGTATAATTTCCATACAGATGGGGATCTAAAGGGGGCATTTAATGGTTCCAAGTTGTTCATACTAAAGTGTACAATTAGGTATAATACCGTCATGAAAATATTGGATATTGTTGGTGCGTCGATGGGTGATTGGGTGGACGAGCTTAAATTTTGATGGAGGGCCTTATGGATTGAAGCCATTGCGGCCCCAGGATTGGATGAATTGACTCAATGCCATACACCAGATTCTTTCCATACGTTTTCTATGGCTCATTCGAGCAAGCAGAATTTTTTTTTCCTTCCACTCCCGCTATGATATGCATCTTCCAGCCAATGACTAGTCACGTTGACAGAGCTCTCAATTTGGTTCAGCTGTGAGATGCCAAATTGAAAAAAATAACCATTTGTTAGTGTAATTGACAGGCAATTAAGAGACCCCCCGGTTCTCGTCAGATTACTCGTCAAGCTCACGGCTTGTTAGCGAAAGCCAGAAATTCATTAGCTCCGCGCCTGACACTTGTTACGTTAGTTCAAAACGCCAACACCTTGAGCATAATTACGCTTAATTACCGCTGCTCTGTAGCTGCTTAGAGGTAACACTCTGATTGCGGTAAAAAGTGACTATATATGTATATATTTACATCGGTAATTACTTGACTAAGTAAGCACACACTTCCCAATTAAACAATTGCTAAATTATTTGTTTCAATTGGCACATTATTTAAATGGGCACGTGTCGATCCCCTCCTCGGCAGACTGCTCAGGTTGGTGGCTCGACGTCAAATTCTCAGGCACAGCATAAGAGTCCCGAAGCAACAAACACGTTAAACCGTCCTTGGAACATCCACATGGACACACAACTTCTGGCCAGAACCTCAAAAGTATATTCATACCCGAAAATCCCATGGAATCTTGGGGGGGGAAAAAAAAACATATATCATACATGGGTCTTAATTTCCAATGAGACATTCTTGAAAATTTGGAAATCACATCTAAAAAAAATAAACCAAAATATTAATGGAGATAAAAATAATTGTCTGAACCATTATTAAATATATAATTTATATTTTGAATAAACAAAAATTACTAAAAAAATAACAAAAATGTTAAAAAATTCGCAACTGTATTAAAGAATTACAACAAACGTACAATATCTAATGATAAGAAATCATCCAAGCCGTAAAAAAGTGAACGTCCACATATGTAATAATCAGTACAATAACAGTGTATAATTCACAGTACATAAAAATATTTGACAAAATACTGGGATTAGGATTTTACTCTATGTCGCCCATCTATCTGGCCCCTGGTGGTGGAGTGGGAGTTGTTCAATAAAATCCACTCTACCCAGTCTCTTTAATAGATGCACAATCTATAAGATCAGGAAAATTTTAGAAGATTTGCTACTTTAAAATTTATATTTAAATGAAGGGAAAATTTAAAATAAAAAGAGAATTAAAAAAATCTAACAAATAGTTGTAAAAATTTCCTAAAATACATTAAACTAGATATCAGGTATAGCTAACCATAGAATCAACAGAACACATATAAAGTGAATGTCCACGATATATAATCATTGATACATTCATGGCATATATTCAACTGACCCTAAATGTCGAACAAATTATTGAATGGGATCCACTGATGGCTGGAACTAGGATTTGATTCTATGTCACCAATATATCTGACCCCTGGTGATCGCGGCGTTGTCCATAACATCCACTCATACCCAGTTTTCTTTATCAGATGCACGTCTTAAGATCAGAAAGATTTTAAGGCGAGATTTTTTGCTACTTAGATTTCCTATTTAATATGAATGGAAAAAATTTAAAAAAAAATCTAACAAAAATGTTATAAAAATTTTAAATCCCATTATACAATATATCAAGGCAATGCTAAACCAATAGAATCAACAAAACACATAAAAAGTGAATGTTCCACATACAAAATCAATGAGACATTGATGGCGTATATTCAACTGACCCTAAAATAATCAACAATTATTGGATGAATGAATTAGATTTGACCTAGTCACCATCTTTTCTTCCCCAGTTTCTTTACTGATGTATAACTTAAGATCAGGAAAGATTTTGCAACTTTTGCTACTAAAATTTCTAAGTTAAATAATGGAAAAAATTAAAAAAAAAAAATTAAAAAATTATAAATACATTAAATAATATACCGGCAACAACTATACCATAGAAATCAACAGACACATATAAAGTTAAATGTCCACCTATAAAATTATTGATACATTGAACAGCATATACCAACTGCTCGACCCAAAAATAGTCAAAAAATTAGTGGATGGATCCAACTAATTGCTAGTTAGGATTTGATTCTATGTCACCATTTTTATTCCCTCTGGTGGTGCGGGAGTCGTCTGTAATATCCAATCTACTCAGCTCTCTTCGTTACAAATGTTACACTCTTAAATCGGAAGATTTGAGAAATTTTTGCTACTTAAAATTACTATTTAAAATGATGGAAAATAAAAAAAGAAAAAAGAAAAAAACTCAAAATTCTAAAACACATTAAACAGTCTAGGCAGACATAGCTAAAACCATAGAAGTGAACAGAAGCCCAGTAATAAAGTAAAATATCCCAAATATATCATTTTTTGAGGCGATAATCCAACTGATCCTAAAGTAGTCACAAATTATTGATAGATGGAATTCAGGATTTGATTTTATTCTATGTCACCACTTTCTTCCTCTGGTGGTGTGGGAGTCATCTTAAATATCCAAACTACCCATCTTCTTTACAGATGTATGGTCTTAAGATCAGGAAAGATTACATCAAACAATATATCAGGCTATAGCGAACCATAGAAATCAACAGAACCCATATAAAAGGTACTGTCCAAATATAGACATTGATACATATGCGTTTATCACCTGACCCTAAAATAGTCAACAAATTATTGGATGTGATTCCAACAGGAGATGAATAGGAATTTGATGCTATAGATCACCATCTATCTTCCCCTGGTGGTGAGAGAGTCTTCTATAATATACAACTATCAATCTTTTTTTAACAGATGTACTCTTAAAAGCAGAAAAGATTTGCGAGATTTATTCTACTTAAAATAGTAATTTTATCCTCATAGATTGTAATATATATTAATATAATATGTAACACAGAGAAAGCTATTCAGATAAATATATATATATATATATATAATATATAATATATCAATATATTAAATATATAATAATATATTATTTAAAAATAAATTGGAGATTTTAAAAAGTGTAAGAAAAATATAAAAAAAATATTGATTACCTTATAGAATCACAATAAAGTTAGCAATTCCAACCCCGTGAAATCAATAGCATTCACAGCAAGTGAATGTCCACATACATAATCATCGATACACTGACCGAGTGTAGTTTAAACCTGACTTCTAAAGATAAGTCAACAAATTATTAAAGTGATCCATCTGATCGGTTAGGATAGGATTCGACTCTAAGTTTGCCCATCTATCGCTCCTGGTGGTGCACCCCCAGTAGGTATCTTTAACATCTCGTCAACCCAAGTTCTTTACAAATGCACTTTTTTAAAACCGGAAGAATTTAGGAGATTTTGCTACATAAATATATTTATTTTTACGTCATATAGTTTCTATTTTAATAACCAGAAAAAAAAAGTTTTAAAAAAATCTAACAAAAATTGTAAAAATTTCTAAAATACAATAAAAAATATAGCAGGACATAGCTATTTTATTATTATTATTTATTTTTGAGCACCGTCACTTCCATAGCGTTGTACATTCGGGTTGCATACACAACATAGGTCAAGCAAGAACATTTGACAAATGATAACAACTGGTACAGAAAGGTAGAGAGGTCCCTGCCCGTTAGGGCTTACAACTCTAACAAATCATAAGAAAACAACATAAACGATATTAATTTAATAAACGACCCAATATAGTCATTGATAACAGTTGAAGGCGTATAATCAACTACCCTAAAATAGTCAACAAATTATTGGATGGTTCCAGCTGATGGCGGAATTAGGATTTTGACTCTATATCGCCATCTAACTTCCCCTGGTGGTGCACAGAGTAATCCAAGACATCCTCTACCAGTTACTTTACAGATATACCTCCATTAAACAATCAGTAAAAGAGTTTAGGAGATTTGCTACTTGAATGTATTTTTTCTATACTTCTATTTAAATAAATAGGGAAAATTGAAAAAAATAAAAACAAAATTTTTTTATAAATTCTAAGATTCATTAAAAAATATAGCAGGCAATAGCTAACCATATAAATCAACAGAAGCTATATCAAGTGAAAATCCAAATATTCATAGTTTCATAGTTTGTAAGGCCGAAAAAAGACGAGACGTCCATCCAGTTCAGCCTGTTGTGCTAAGGTGTTGATCCAGAGGAAGGAAAAAAACCCCAATGAGTTAGAAGCCAATTTTTTTTTTTTTAGTCCTCTTTTAGGGAAAAAATTCCTTCCCGACTCCAATCTGGCAATCGGAAAAATCCCTGGATCAATGACCCCTCTCCAGAATCCTTGATACAATGAGGGCGTATATTCACCGGACCCTAAAATAGTCAACAAATCACTGGATGGGATCCAACTGATTGTTGGGATGAGGATTTGACTCTATGTTGCCATCTATCTTCCCCCAGTGGTGGTGGGGGAGTTCTTTAATATCAAGTCTAGTCTTTTTGGAAGGGATTTTTTTTTTAATGTAATATTATTTCTATTTAAATTAGTGGAAAACTTTAAAAAAAATCAACAACATTTAAAAAAAAATGGTAAAATCTAAAATGTGATAGGTTTTCATATTTGAGTTTTCAAAAATTTAAAATTGTCATTGAATTTCCAAAAAAATTTTTGTGATTATTTTATCTGCCCATGTGGCGTCTATGCTACTGATCTGATATTATAATTGCTCTGTGGCTGTTAACCTTGTAGAAATATTTTCCTTCTTGGCACGTTGGTCCAAATTTAAATTTTAAAATTTCCAATATCATGCCAAAATTTTAAACTAATTTATTTTCCTTGACGTGAGGTGAAGACTTTCTTTTTTAGTGATTGTTGATTTTTATTTCAGTTTGGAAAATCTAAAGGCTCGTGATGGTAGTAACTGGGAGAGCTCGGCCTTGGGACGCTCATCCATCGTTGCGATGCAGATGATACACAACTATCTCCTTCTCCTTTTGAGATCCATCATCAGCAACCTAAGGAGCGAATCAAGACTGGGTAAGGTTCTTATATCTGTTGATATACACAACTACAGAAAAGTTCTGGATATTTGGCTTGTGGTTGAAATTTCAGGATGAACATAAAATTTCTTGAAGATTTTTTATTTTAATGAACTAAATGATCCATCTCTTCCCTTTAGATGCTCACAACCAACTGGTCAATGTTTCAGGACTTTCTGCACAACTTGCTGATCTTTAACAAGGAGCTTAATGGCAGAATCCCACAGTTTTTGATCCCTGAATCGCCAATACATTTAGTGGCTCAATGTGAATTGTATTAAATCCGTCCTCCTCATCCTGCTGTTCACATGTGACATCATGAGACCAAGACAAACACTTAACAATTGATCAGCAGTACCACGCCATTGCCATGGCATCAAGCAGGATGCTCTCAGACTGTAAGTGGCCACTGAGCTTAGCGTGTTCTCATATGTCAATCAGCATTGTTGTATCAAGAGATACAGAGAGAGTGGAAATTCACAGAAAGACAAAGAGTGGAACGCCTTTGTCCTCCATCACACACTGATGGGCGCTTCATTGTAACCAATGCCCTGCGGAGTTGAGGATGATGAGGCCGCACAACTCCAGGCACTGGGAGATGAGAGGCACCAAGTGTCATGTCAGGCCATTGGTAGCCATTTACATCAGCGCGGTCTGAATATTAGAATGGCTGCAGGGTACCCGAGACCGCCCTGACCAGTACTGATGCACAGCGCACACCCTGGACCGGTACCTGACCCTGGCTGATGCACAGCGCTCTCCCTGACCGCTACCTGACCTGGCTGATGCACAGCGCTCTCCCAGACCGGTACCTGACCCGCTGATACACCATCGCTCTCACCTGACCAGGTACCTGACCTGACTGATGCACAGCGCTCTCCTGACGTTACATGACCTGTCTGATGCACAGCTCTCTCCCTGACCGTGCCTGACCCAGCTGATGCACGACACTCTCCCTCGAACCGGTTGCCTGACCTGGCTGATGCACGAGCACTCTCCCTGACCAGTACCTCCTGGCCTGAGCCAGCGCTCTTTCCCTTACCAGTACCTACCTGGCTGATGCACAGCACTCTCCCTACACCCGTAACCGGACCCGGCTGATGCACAGCGCTCTCCCTGACCGAGGTACCTGACCTGGCTGATGCCACAGTCAGCACTCCTGACCGTTCCCTGACCTTGGCTGAGACACAGCGCTCACTCTGTCCCCTGGACCGACCCTTGCTGAGGCACAGCGATTCTCCTGACACGATGCCCTGACCTGGCTGATCGCACAAGCCGCTCTCGCCTGACCGTAATCTGACCTGGCTGATGCACAGCGCTCATCCCTGACCGAACCTGACCCCGGCTGATCGCCACACCGCTCTCCCTGACCGTTAACCCACAAAAAACCCCCACAAAAATAAAAAAAAAAACAAAAAACAAAAAAAAAAACCAAACAAAACAAAAAATAAAAAAAAAAAACTATAAAAACAAAAAAAAATAAAAAAAAAAAACACCAATAATAATAAAAAAAAAAAAAAAAAACCCAACATAAATAAAAACAAAAAACATAAAAACCAAAAAAAACACCCAAAAAACAAAAAAACCAAAAAAAAAAAAAAAAACAAAAAAGAAAAAAAAAAAAAACTAAAATAAAAAACACAAACAACAAATATAACAAAAAAAAAAAATAAACAAAAAACAAAAAAAAAAAAAAACAAAAACAAAAACTCAAAAAAACAAACCCACAAAAAACAAAACAAAAACACACAAAACAAAAAAAAAACACTCAAAAAAACAAAAAAAAAACACCAAACAAAAAAAAAACCAAAAAAAAAAAAAAACAAAAAATAAAAAATAAAAAAAAAAAAAAAAAACAAAAAAAAAAAAAAAAAAAAAAAAACAAAAATAAAAAACAAACTTAAAAAACAAAAAAAAAAAATAAAAAAAACTAAAAAAAAAAATAAAATAAAAAAAAAAAAACCAAAAACAAAACCAAAAACAAAAAAAAAAAAAAAAAATAAAATAACAACCCAAAAAATCAAAAAAAAAAAAAAAAAAAATAATAATAAAAAAAGAAAAAGAAAATAATTAAACCCAAAAAAAAAAAAATAAAAAAACCCATAAAAAAAAACACAACCAAAACAAAAAAAAAAAAAAAAAAACCAAAAACAAAAAAAAAAAAAAACCAAAAAAAAATAAAAAAAAAAAAAGAAAAAAAAAAAAAAACCCTTAAAAAAAAAAGTATAGAAAAAAAACCAAAAACAAAAAAAAAAACAAACTAAAAAAAAAAAAAAGAATAGAAAAAAAAAAAAAAACAAAAAAAAAAAAAATAAAAAAAAAAAATATACCTCAAATAACAAAAAAAAACAAAACTAACAAAAAAAAAAACCAAAACCAAAAAAACAAAAAAAACAAAATAATAAAAACAAAACACAAAAATTTACAAAATAAAACACAAAAAGAAAAAAAAACAATAAACACAAAAAAAAAACAAACAAATATAAAAAAAACAAAACATAAAAAAAAAAAAAAACAAACAACCCAACAACAAAAAACAAAAAAAAAAAACAAAAAAAAAAAACAAAAAACACAAACCAAAACACAAAAAAAAAAAAAAACAAACAAAACAACAAAACAAAAAAACGAAAAAAAGAAAAAACTAAAACAAAAAAAAAAATAAAAAAAAGAAAAAAAAAAACAACCCACAAAAAAACAAAAAAAAAAAAAAAAAAAAAAAAACAAAAAAAAAAACAAAAAAACAAAAACAAAAAACAAAAAACAAAAAAAATAAAAAAACCCCCAAACAAAAAAAATAA
>JAODAL010026140.1:17500-20000 GCA_025379985.1 Phyllomedusa bahiana
AAAAAAATAATAAAACAAAAAAAAAACAAAAAATAAAAGGAACAACAAAAAAAACAAAAAAAAAAAAAAAAAAAAAAAGAAAATAAAAAAAACAAAAAAAAAAAAAAAACAAAAAATAAAAAACAAAAACAAAAAAAAAGAAAAAAAAATCAAAAAAAAACCACAAAAAACCCCCAACAAACAAAAAAAAAACCAAAAAAAAAAATAAATAACAAAACACTAAAAAAAAAAAAATAAACAAAAAAAAAAAAAAAAAAAAAAAAAAAAAAAAAAAAAAAAGACCAAAAAAAAAAAAAAACAATAAAAACTAAAACAACCCTAAAAACAAAAAAAAAAAAATAAAACTAATAAAAAAACAAAATAAACAAAAAAAAAAAACCAAAAAAATAAAAAACGCAAAAAAAAAAAAAAAACAAAAAATAAAATAAAAAAAAAAAAAAAAAAAAACATAAAAAAAAAAATAATAAAAAAAAATAAATAAAAATAAAAAAAACCACAACAAAAAAAAAAACAACAAAAAAAGAAAAAATAAAAAAAAAAATAAAATAATAAAAAAAGATAACAAATATAAAAAAAAATATAAAAAAAAAAAAGCAAAAGATAAAAAAAAAAAAAATAGAAAAAAAAAAACAACAGAAAACAAAAAATACAATAAAACAAAACAACAAAAAAACAAAAAAAAATAAAAACCAAAATAAAAAAAAAAAAAACAAAACCGCACCAAAAAAAAAAAACAAAAAATAAAAAAACAAAAAAAAAAAAAAAAAACTTAATAAAAAAAAACCCTAAAACCAACCAACAAACACAAAAAAACCCAAAAAATTAAAAAAAATCCAAAAAGAAAAAAAAAATAAAAATCAATAACAAAAAAAAACTAAACAACAAAATACAAAAAAAACCAAAAAAAAATCAAAATAAAAAAAAAAAGTAAAAGAAAATAAAAAAAAATAAAAAAAACAAAAAAACAACACATAAAACAAAAAACCCAAAAAAAAAAAAAAAAAAACCATAAAAAACCTAAAAAAAAATAAAAAAAAAACTAAAAATAAAAAAATGAAAAAAAAAATAAAAAAAGAACACAATAAAACAAAAAAAAAGATAAAATAACAAAAAAAAACCCTACGCTAAAAACACAAAAAAAAAAAAAAAAAAAAAAATAAAAAACACAAAAAAAAAAAACACCAAATAAAAAAATAACATAATTAAAAAATAATAAAAAAAAACATTAAAAAAACAAAAAAAAAAAAAAACAAACCATAAAAAATAAAATAAAAAAAAAAAAAAAAAAAAAAAAACAAAACAAAAACTAAAAAAAAAACCAAGATAAAAAAAAAAAAATCAACAAAAAAAAATAAAAAACAAAAATCTAAATAAAAACAACAAAAATACAAAAAAAAAAAAACAAAAAAAACAAAACAAAAAAACCAACAACAAAAAAATAAAAAAAAAAAAAACATTAAAAATAAAATAAGTAAAAATAAAAAAAAAAACAAAATAAATAAAAATAACCTAAAATTAAAAAAAAAACAAAACAAAACAAAAAAAAAAAAACAAAACCAAAAAAAAAAAAAAAAAAAAAAAAAAATAAATAAATAAAAAAAAAATAAAAAAAAACAAATAAAAAAATAAACATAAACAAAAAAAAAAAAGAATAAAAAAAAAAACAAATAAAATAAAAAAAAAAAAAATAAAATAAATAAAATAAAATCAAAAGAAGAAAACAAAATAACCAAAATAACAAAAAAAATAAAAAATACAATAAAGAAACAAAAAACCAAGAAGACAACACAAAAAAAAAAAAAAAAAAAACCAAAACACAAAAAAAACCGAAATAAAAAAAACCTAAAACAAATAAAAAAATAACAAAAACAATAAACAAATAAAAAAAACAAAAAACAAAAAAAAAACAAAAAAAACAAAAAAAAACAGAAAAAATAAAAAAAAAAAAAAACTAAAAAACCAACCACAACATAAAAAAAAAAAATAAAAAAAAAAAAAATTAAAAAAAAAAAAAAAAAAAACAAAAAAAAAATAATAAAAATATAAAAAAAAAAAAAAAAAAAAAAAGATAATACACTAAATAAAAAAAAAAAACCAAAAAACAAAAAAAACAACAAAAAAAAAAAAAGAAAAAACAAAAAAAAAAAATAACCAAAAATAATAAAAAAAAAAAAAAAAAAAAAAAATATAAAAAAAAAAAAAACCAAAAAAAAAAAAAAAAAAAGAAAAAAAAAAAAAAACAAAAAAACAAAAAAACTTAATAAAAAACTAAAAAAAAAAAAAAAAAAAAAAAAACAAAAATAAAAAAAACAATAAAAAAAAAAAAAAAATAATAAAAAAAAAAAAAAAAAAAAAAAAATAAACCAAAAAAACATATAAAAAAAAATAAAAAAACAAAAAAAACCAAAAAAATAAAAAACAAACCACACCAAAACAAACTTACAATAAAAAAAAAATAACAAAAAAAAAAATAATAAAAAAAAAAAAAAAAAACAAATAA
>JAODAL010026140.1:32500-57299 GCA_025379985.1 Phyllomedusa bahiana
AAATAAAAAAAAAAAAAAATATAAACAAAAAAAAAAAAAAAAATAAAACTAACCAAAAAAAAAAAAAAAAAAAAAAAAGTAAAAAAAAGAAAATATAAAAAAAAAAAAAATACAAAAAAAAACCAAAAAAAAAAACATACTAAAAAAAAAAAAAAAAAAAAAAACAAAAAAAAAAAAAGAA
This sequence comes from Phyllomedusa bahiana, assembly GCA_025379985.1. Classification (NCBI taxonomy): domain Eukaryota; kingdom Metazoa; phylum Chordata; class Amphibia; order Anura; family Hylidae; genus Phyllomedusa; species Phyllomedusa bahiana. The sequence continues at coordinate 32,682 of JAODAL010026140.1, forward strand.
TAACAATTAAAAAATATAATAAACCAACAATAAACTAAAAAAACCCAAAAAAAAAAAAAAAGAAAAAAAAAAAAAAACAAAAAAAAAAAAAAACTCCCTTCCCCCCCAAAACAGATCGTCAAATTTAGTTAATTTAAAAATGCTTTCAAGATTTTTTATGTTCATTCTTAAATTTCAACCAAATATCCCTTTTTGTGAGTAGTATATGTGTGTGTGTATATGTATGTATGTAAGTGTGTGTATATATATATATATATATATAAAATATATATATATATATATATATATATATATATATATTATATATATATTATATTTTAATGTCTGTCAGACCTACTGTGGCTCCATCTTGTATTTTGTTAAATGTACTGTTTCTTTAAGTCAGTGTACAGCTGTATATAATGTGAGGGGTGCACTGACTCCTTGGAGATGCAGTATATAATGTGAGGGGTGTCCTGACTTCTGGGAGATGCTGTATATAATGTGAGGGGTGTCCTGACTTCTGAGATATGCTGTATATAATGTGAGGGGTGTCCTGACTTCTGAGAGATGCTGTATATTATATGAAGGGTGTCCTGACTTCAGAGAGATGCTGTTTATTATGTGAGGGGTGTCCTGATTTCTAGGAGATACTGTATATTATGTGAGGGGTGTCCTGACTTCTTTATATAATGTGAGGGGTGTCCTGACTTCTGGGAGATGCAGTATATAATTTGAGGGGTGTCCTGACTTCTGGGAGATGCTGTATATAATGTGAGGGGTGTCCTGACTTTTGGGAGATGCTGTATATTATATGAAGGGTGTCCTGACTTCTGAGAGATACTGTAAATTATGTGAGGGGTGTCCTGACTTCTTTATATAATGTGAGGGGAGTCCTGACTTCTGGGAGATGCAGTATATAATTTGAGGGTGTCCTGACTTCTAGGAGATGCTGTATATAATGTGAGGGTGTCCTGACTTCTGGGAGATGCTGTATATAATGTGAGGGGTGTCTGACTTTTGGAGAGCTGTATTTTAATGTGAGGGTGTCCGACTTTTGGGAGATGCTGTATATTATATGAGGGTGTCCTTGACTTCTGAGAGATACTGTATATGATGTGAGGGGTGTCCTGACTTCTTTATATAATGTGAGGGGAGTCCTGCCTTCTGGGAGATGATGTATATATTTTGAGGGGTGTCCTGACTTCTTGGAGATGCTGTATATAATGTGAGGGGTGTCCTGACTTCTGGGAGATGCTGTATATAATGTGAGGGGTGTCCTGACTTTTGTAAGATGCTGTATTTCCCATTATTGGCATATTTTAGCCTTGAATTTGTGGTAGCTAAGCCTGACGCCGTAGATGATCTGTTTACAGATAAGTACAGATCCCATTGATATCCTGTATGCTAGATATAAAGATGGTTACTTATAGCAAACAAGAACGGACACTTTTTCTTTTTTGTTTTTGTTTGTGCAGCCTTCGCTCAGGCACAATAACAGGGCCTCCAACCCTACACGTTCCTTATTCAAGCAGAAAAGTGCCAAGAAAGCTTAAATAAAACTTACAGCTTTATTGTAATCCACGATAAAAAAGGCTTCATGCAAGCACATAGGTATCATGCTTGAGGAAGGGGAGGGGATCTCCTCGAAACGTCGCTACTCTGTGCGGACTGCCCGGTCTCCAGGCATCTCCATGTGAAACTCTTTTCAGAGTCAAAGAAAGACTGTCGGTCTGTGTATGTTTGTACTCATAATTTGAGCATGTGTGCCTTCCTAATATTGGATGATACCTATGTGCTTGCATGAAGCCTTTTTTATCGTGGATTACAATAAAGCTGTAAGTTTTATTTAAGCTTTCTTGGCACTTTTCTGCTTGAATAAGATATAAAGATGGACCTTCATGACTTTTCTTGTATACATTCACCAACACTGGTAACCTGTGACCTATGGTCGCCTGTGGCCGTTCTAAGTATGATGAATTAAAACCAGAATTAAACCAGGATTGAACAAGGATTGGAAGGTAACAGCTACTCGTTCTCTTCCACTAATAGCTTGCTACCCTATCTCACACTATGCTTTTCCTTTCCTCCATTATCTCAACCTCCATTTTCCTCATACTAACTGCATATCCCCAAACACCTTCGCTGGGCAATGAGCTCTACATCTGTCCATGCATTCTACGCTCTCAGCTGTCTGCAGCCACCAACCTCTTCCCCACTATTAAGGCATTCCGCACCAAACAGACCCTGCCAAACCACAGTCTATCCTACTCCCACCTGCACACAATCTCCTCTGCTCCTGGCTTCTGGGGACATATCCCCTAACCCAGGGCCACCTCAGCACATTCCCACCATTGTCTCTGCCTTTCCTACCCGATTCACCACTACAAACTCCGTTAACCCATTCAACCTAAACACATCCCCTTGACCCCTGCTCCCCCTATCCCTATCCCTCGGACTCTCTGGAATGCACGCTCTGTATGCAATAAACTCTCCTACATCCATGACTTGTTCATCTCACATAATTTACTCTTCCTTGGTCTGACGGAAACATGGCTCACACCCTCTGACAGTCTCCTCTGCCGCGCTCTCTTTTTGGCAACCTCCAACTGACCCATACCCCTCGCCCTGGTAATAAGCATGGCGGAGGTGTCAAGCCTCCTCCTGTCTGACACCTGTTCCTTTGTCCCCACTCCTCTCTGGCCTCTTTCACACTCTCCTCCTTTGAGGTGCACTCTGTCCGCATCTACGGCCCCTCCAACCTCCAAGTGGCTGTTGTCTACCGACCGCCAGGCCCTGCCACTGCCTTCCTTGACCACTTTGCTTCCTGTCTCCTCCACTTTCTTTCCACTGATATCCCCACTATTATCATGGGAGACTTCAACATCCCAATCGATACATCCCACTCTGCTGCCAAAAAACTCCTTTCACTCTGCTCCTCCTTCAACCTCTCACAGTGGACCTCTGGGGCCACTCACAAAGATGGACACACACTGGATCTCATCTTCACCAACCTCTGCCCCTATTTGGCTTCTCAAACTCTACCCACCCCATATCTGACTATAATCTGCTTACCTTCTCCTCCATCTCCACTCCACCTGCCCCTCCTGTCTCACATCTAGTACACCCCCACAGAAACCTACAAAACCTTAACCCTTGCCTTAGCTAAACAGGACCCAGACAACTCACAACCCCAGACAACTATTCAAAACCTTCAACTCTCTCCTCCACCCACCAGCACCTCCTCCCCATCTCTCCTTTCAGCAGATGACCTTGCCATTCACTTCCTACACAAGATCAACCTCATCAGAGAAAGCTTCACCCCACAGTCCCCAACGCCCAACTCTATATCTGCACAATGCTCCTTCCTCTTAACCTGCTTTCCCACTGTTAGTCACAATAACCTTTCCTCTCTACTTTCCAAATCCAATCTCACTACCTGTAATCTTGACCCATTGCCATCCCACCTCATCCCAGACCTTAGTGCTGCTATCATACCAGCCCTCAGCCACCTTTTCAACCTATCGTTAACCTCTGGCATCTTCCCTTCCTCTTTTAAACAGGCTACCATCACACCCATCCTTAAAAAGACATCTCTTGACCCCTCCTCTCTGTGCAATTACCGCCCTATATCGCTGCTACCTTTGGCCTCCAAACTCCTCAAGCAGCATATCTATATTCAACTGTCTTCTCACCTTTCCTCCAACTCTCTTCTTGACCCACTGCAATCTGGTTTCGGCCCCACCACTCTACCGAAACTGCCCTAACCAAGGTCACCAATGACCTAGCAACTGCTAAAGCCTCACGCCATTACTCTGACCTTCTCCTTCTAGACCTGTCCTCTGCCTTTGACACTGACGACCATTCCCTACTGCTACAAATTCTCTCATCCCTCAGCATCACAGACTCAGCCGTTCCCTGGATCTCCTCATACCGCACTGATTGGACATTCAGCATTTTTCATTCTCCCACCACCTCCTCCCCCCGGCCACTCTCTGTTAGTGTCCCTCAGGGGTCAGTCCTGGCCTTCTACACTCTTAGCCATGGTCAGCTCATAGCTTCACACGGCTTTCAATACCACCTAGATGCTGACGACACGCAACTCTAGATCTCTGGCCCAGATATTAACTCTCTGCTTTCCCGGATCTCAGACTGTTTATTATCCATATCCTCCTTCTTCTCTTCCCGTCTCATAAAATTAAATGTGGAGAAAACCAAATTCATCATCTTTCCACCATCCCACTACATCCCTCCACCTGATCTCTCTATCTCAGTCAATGGCTCTACACTATCACCTCTTCCACAAGTCTGCTGCCTTGGAATAATCTTTGACTCCTCTCTGTCTTTCGCACCACGCAGCCAAAGTCTCACCTCTGCCTGCCGCCTCCACCTGTACCATATCTCTCGCATCTGCTCATTACTTAACTTTGACACTACAAAAATTCAAGTCCATGCCCTAGTCATCTCCCGCCTAGACTACTGCAACATTTTTCTCTGTGGCCTCCCATCCAGCACTCTTGCTCCCCTTCAAACCATCCTCCACTTCGCTGCCCGTCTTATCCACCTCCCCTCTACCAATCCCTTCACTGGCTCCCATTGCCCAGCAAATTAATTTCAAGTTACTAACCATGACCTACACTGCTCTCCATAACCTCTCTCCGCCATACATCTCTGCCTTCATCTCCAGATATCTCCTCTCACGCAATCTCCGCTCCTCACAGGACCTTCTTCTCTGCTCTCCTCTTATCTCTTCACATAACCTTCTCCCGTGCTTCCCCTATTCTCTGGAACTCACTGCCCCAACACATAAGACTCTCCTCCACCTTCACCAGCTTCAAAAGTAACCTGAAAACCCATCTCTACATCAGCTACCCCAAAACATGTCTGCCCCCACCTTCTGTCTTTTTTCCTCCTCCTTGTAGATTGTAAACCTCGTGGGCAAGTTATTCATTGTACTTGTCTGACACATGTATGTAACTCCCCTTGAATGTACAGTACTCTGGAATCAATGGCACTTTAAAATTAATAATAATAGTAAGGGTATGTTCATACGGTGTATTGCGCTGCGTAAATTATGCGCAACAATCCACCGTGTCTTTTGGGAGCTCGCGCTTATCAGCGCATACTCCCGAGGCACGGGGTGGTGGGGGCGGGCGGCGGCCCCATAGACATGCATTGTTCGCGGCACGTAATCGCCGCAAACAATTGACATATCTCTTATCTCCCCGCTCGTACAAAACGATCGTATTGTATGCCCAGGGAGACGAGGCATAATCCATCGCTTTCTATGAGAGCTATGGATTACCGTAATTGCGGCACACATTTCGCCGCGTATAACACGTAATACGCGGCAAAATACGTGCCGAAACGTGCGCCAAAATAAGCCGTGTGAACATACCCTAATAATATTAATCTGACCCCTGAATTTACTAACAAGATGTAGCTTTATGCTGTGACATATAGAGAAATGTATATGTCTCTTTGAAATGTAATTAACCTTGGACGCTCTCAAGAAATTAGAATGAATATTAATGTATGTCAAATAATTATTCCCACCCATATTTAAATGAGGAGATAAGTTTCTGACTTTCTATAGGTCGGGGTGGGCTTGTCATTGAACCCTTTCATATCATGTAAGAATTTGGCTTAAAAATTAACTATCCTGGGGGGGTCTATCCCTCAGAGCGATTTTGGTTCCTCCCACGGTCACCTACTGGCAACACCCAAAGAAGTGACCTTTTTGGAGTAGTAAGTAGACCCTGTCCTTTTCCCAAATCTTTCAGCTTCAGCTGTAGAGGTCTTTGCAGCCAACTGATGGGAGGAAAGGGCTCTCTCTCTGCTACAAGTTTTCAGCAAAACGGCTCTGTTTTGCAGATTGCTGACATTTTTTATGTGTTATAAGGGACAATTTTTTTTATTTCTTAGGTTTTTTTAGGTTTAGTGCTGCTTTAGAATAGTTATGTTCAGTCCTCTATGAGAATTTTACATTTTTATTTGCAATTTCTTGGACAAGGAGGAAATCAGATTCTTGGTCACCCCCTTTAGATTGACCAAGTGGTACTTGGAGGGAGAATTGAGAGGAACATTGGGAAAAATGCAGCTATGAGATGCTGAGAGATGAGGAGGGTGCTTTCCTGGATATTTTTGACTCGCTGAAGCATGCAGAAACAGTGTGGCCCCTGGAGATCTGGGTTAAAAGCCAAATACTTTAAATCCCTTTTTTTTTTTTGAATCAGGGGTTACTTACCTGGCATAGTGTGGGGGGGCCCTTTGGTTTGAAAAATTTCTTAAAATTTTGGGGTTTTATTTTTTTTTACTTCTTTTTGAAATTTTCTAAATTTTGTATTTTCTGGGGTTTCCCTTTGGACCCTACACTGTTAGGCTATGTTCACCGGCTTAAAAGGGGAAACCGTATTATTTCCCGGGGGCGGAGCACCGAAGTACCGCATTTTAGCAGAGTCCTTTTCTGGCCCCAAAAGCGCTTTTTTTGGGGGGGCATTTATCCCCCTTCATTTTGGAAATTAAAAAACCCATTTGGAACTTTCCTGGTGGGCCCAGAGGGGGAAAATACCCCGGGAGGTCTGAGGGGAGGGAGTTTCCCCCCGGTGGCCCGGGGCCTTTGGCAGCGGCCGAGAGAGGTCGACGCCCCCGGGACGGAGGACGGGAGAGCCCCCCGCAGCTTTGAGTGGAGAGCCCAACTTACCCCCTTGCAGGGGGAAAAAGCCCGGGCGGGGTGCGGTGACGGGGGCCGGAGGACTAAAGACCTGGCGAGGGGAAAGGCGGATTTTGGGGTCAAGGCAGCTGGTAAAGGCCCGGGGGCGGGAGGAAGGTCCCAGGGAGTCGCCGAGTCCGGGGGCAGCAGGGGACCGGGAAAAACCCCCCGCTGCCTGACGGCTGGATCCCCGGCGTTTGGGGCAGGGGCCCCCGCAGGGGGTGGGTGGGGGCCCGGAAAATTCCCTTTGGCGGCACACTCTGAGGGGGACCCGGGGGGGCCCGGAGGGGGGCCCGGGGGAGGGCTGAACACAAGCCCCGGGGAAAAGGGGGAGGGCGGCTGAGGGGGACCGGAGGTCGGAGGCGACTGCTACCTGCATGTTGGGGGCCGTGCCCTGCTTCGAACTCGGGGGGTGGGGGGAGGGGGGGGGAAGGGGGGTGGAAAAAGGGGGGAAAAACCCCCCGGAGGTCCCTGAGAGTGAAGCTGCGGGGGACCCTGTGGGTGGGGGGATCGCGGCCATTTTTGGCCACGTGTGGTGCGGGTCCCCCTGCATACAGGAGACTTTGAGGAACGGGACTGTCGGGCACCCCACGGGTTTTTTGGGGGAGCCTGGGGATTCTTCTTACCAAAACCCCCAAATTTTTTTTTTTGGGGGGGACTGTAATCTGAAGCTTCAGGGGATCTCGGGGGCAAGGGGATTTTTGTCCACAGTCGCCCCATTGCCCTCCAACGGGGTAAGGCAGAAAGGATATTGCCACGAGGGCGAGGGGGGACATTTTAAAAGCTGCAGAAACCCCTTGCAAAATGCAATATATACTAAACCACAAAATTTGTTGGTGATGTTTTAAAGTAAAAATTCTCCCTTTTTTTTTTTTGAAAAAAAGGTATCTGCAAACCCTTTGGTAAATTAAGAGGACCCAAGCTCTTTTTCTGACATAGTTGATAAAGTGCCCCTCCCCCAATTTCTCTATTTTTTGCTGAGTAAATTTGTCCCTTTGCTTACCAAACAAGGTGATGAAAGTAAATTTTTGCTATTTGCTGATATGAAATACTCACATAATCCCTTTTTCTCCTGAAACTTCTCTTTCTTTTTTTTAAATTTTTCTATTTTTCCTTTCATCCCCTGAAACCCGGGGAGGGAACAAAACCTACCCAAACCCCCAAACCCAAAAAGAAAAACGCGGCAAAAAACGCGTCTCCCCCCGTTTGGGAAACTCCCCAAAATTTGCCAGGGTTTCCCTTAGTAAAAATAAAAAAGGGGCCTCAAAAACCCAAAAAAAAAACCCTTACTATGTCCGGGGGCACTCCCTCTGGAGTTCCCAGGGGGGGTTTGCCCCGGCCCCTCTCCGGGCCCCTTTTTCCCAGGAGCAGGGTGCCTATTTTCTGCCTCTCCACGAGCCCCGCGGGGCCCCCAGCAGGGTAAAAGCCCCCTTACTTTTTTCCGCTTTTGGGCTCGGGGTTTCCCAAAAAAACCCCCCCCCCCCAAATCCCTTTTGAGGATAAAAGTTTTAAAGGTTTTACATTTTTTCAATAAAATTCCCCCCGCTAAAAATGAGTACAGCTAATCCGCGGGAAAATAGGGGGAGTTTGAAAACAAGGTGGTTTCCTGCGAAGTTACCCCACTAATGTAAAAGCAGTCACCGCACAATTTAGGGAAACTAAAGGGGGCATTAAGAACCGGGTTTAAAAGGATTTGGAAAGGAACCGCGTAGAAGGAAAATCTCCTTTTTGTAGGTACCCCCGGAGTTTTTTACAGGGATGGCCCTAAAAATTTTCCCTTTACAGAAAAATTTTTCCCAATCCCGGGGAAAAGATGGATGTTCCCCAGAAAAAATATGTCTTGGGAAAGGGCCCCCCAAAAGGTTGGGACCGCAGAGGCAGGAAGGGGACGGGAATGCGGAAAACCCGGGCCCCCAAGTAAGAAAAAACCCTTAATTGGGCAATAAAGGAAAACAAGGGTGTTGAGGGCATATAGAAGAGTGAAAACCCCTCGGGGGTTAAGGGGTAACAAAACCCTACTTTTTCCAAGTTTTTCCCCTGCATCTGGGGCCCCAAAAAAAGGAAGCTGTTTTCCCCATGTGTAGGCACCTTCATGGCAAGAAATAAGATTTCAGCCCCATGTTTCCTGCCAAAATGAGGGTGCAGACGGAGGGTAGGAGCTTTTTTTTGAGGACCCGGCCCAAGCCAGGCGCCACTTCCATTTTGGGGAAGGTTAGGGGGAGACTAATGCTAAACAAAGGGAAAAAGCGGGGAAATAATCGCTTGAGCCCTTTTAAATTTAAATTCAGCGATGCAGCTGCCGAATCGGGCTAATTTTTTGTATTTTCAGTGGGACATTTTTTGGTCCCTTTAGTTTTTTTGCTTTTTTGTTTATGTTGTATTTGATTTTTTTTCGCGCTTTTTCCCTTGGGGGGTTTTCACCCCCTTAGTGTGGCGGAACTGATAATCTCGAGTGCACCCATCGCCGCTGGGACGGGGGGAAAAATTCAAATTGCAGGAATTTCACAACTTAAAAAGGGAAAAATGGGTAGAAAAACATGACGGTAGAGTTTTTCCGAGGCGGGAATCTCAAAAAGGGGGCCCCCTTAAAAAACCCCTTTAAATTGGGAAATTGTGGCGGGATTTAAAACACCCCTTTTAAGGGGGAAAAAAAGTGAGTGTAAATTTAAAGCGCTTCAAACCTGATATCATTTTTTTGCGGGAAACCCCTTTGGGAAAAAAAGATAAACCCGGGGTGGGTTTGCGTAGCCCCGGCTGGAATCAGTCATAGGGCCCATTATTCTTCTAAATAAAGGGGGTTAGCTATTTTTTTTCTTTAAAGGCCCCGGTTTATGTGGGGAGGAGGGGGTTAAAGAGTCGGGGGCGGGATACCCTTTGCTAAAGATAAAAACTACAGGGTTTTTTCGACACGTGATCAATATAAAACGCCCCTAATCTACAAACCCACAAACTCTTTCCCAAAAATTGAATTTCTTCTACCCAACAAGGGGGGGGAACCAAAAACCTATCCTGGGGGGTTTTTAAACGCGTTTCGTGCCCTTACGGGACAGGTCGGCGCCCCACTCGACCACTTTCCCCCAGCCGTAAGACATACTGACTCTAGTGGATAATAATGCACTTGTGATCCCAGGGCGTCCCTTGAATATGGGTCCCGAAGGATTTTAAAGGGTTTTTAACCCTCAGTCCATAAAGAGCTTCACTGGGTTTGATTATTTTTTCTCATCTCTCTAGGATTTTTTTTTTTGGTAAATCTTTAGGGGACCCCAAAAGTTCATAAATAGCCTTTTTGGGGCCCATGCCCGGGCCCACATTTTTGATTCACGTCCAAAACCACAATTTAAAGGAGCAAGTTTTGGGGGTTTCCCCCAGGGGCTCCCTGTTGCAATCTGAAATTTTAAATTTTTTCCCTGCAAATGCATTGGATTAATTACGTAGAAAAAACCTACCCACACTTTTGACAATTATCTCCTTTTTTCGCTGCTGAAAAGGCGGTTTAATGGGGGCCAAATAATTAATTATTTTAAGGGGGGAAAGAGACGGGGGGCGCAAAAAAATTTTGAAAAGTTGAGGCAACTTTGGATGACACAAGGGAGCTGGCGAACACTCCATCTGCGACAGCGAAATATCATAAAAAGGCCAAAACGGTTTTTGGAATCTTTCGTGCAAAAGTCCCAAACAAATTGGCCCAGTTAAAATCAACCAGAATAGGTATTTTCCCGAGGGGCGAGCAGAGATAGCCCCGGGTGTTAGCAACGGGGGCTAAGACGCAACGTAGTTGAGGCCCTTTAGGGGTCCTGACTTTCCCCCCACTTTGACAAGCCTAGGGGATCTCGGGGGACTATTTACTTTGAAAAATTTTTTCGAGGATCTCTATAGAAACGCCCCCCGACTGTATGGGTCAGATAGTCTTTTCCTAGACACCGGGGTTTTCCCTTTCCGGGGCCTTTATTTAAGGCCCGCAAAAGGGGGTTTTTTGATTTGTCCAATTATGACGAAGAGGTGAGGACCGGGCCGGGGGCAAACTTTGGCCTTGGGGGGAAAACGGGCCCCGGGGGGGGGTGGCTTTGAGTAACAAAATTTCAAGCTTTTAGCAGTTTTAAATTACACCCAAATTTTTACTAGCCCCCTATTAAAGCATATATCAGGTCGGAGGGCGAAAGGGGGTTAATTTTTTGGAGTCGTGCACTATCTTACTTCCTTAAAACCCGGGGAAGGGTCACACCCTGGATAAAAATTATCGCCGATAGCTTTTCTCAACAGTGACCCATAAATTTTTAACTAAGATTTTAGCGATTCGACTCCCGGGCCCTTTTTCCCCCCCTCAATAGTGCATCCTGCCCAAGGGGTTTTTTTGCGGGCGCCCGGGAAATGAAAAAATAATTTGGTCGGAGTGGGGGGGACGGGGAAGGGGTAGGGAACCCTTTCCCTTTGGGCACTTTGATGCTCTGATTTAGATCTGAAAAGGGTTCGATAAAGGGGTTTTGGCCCTTTCTATTTTTGCCCACTCCTGTCTAGGAGGGAAATTTTGGGCCAAATTTCCCCGAATTTTTTTCCCCTTTTAAATTTAAGGGGGGGTCATCTACCAAACCCCTTGGGTTTAAAGGGGTTTCCACCTCCCCAAAAGATATTTTTAGGGGGGTACCAGGCAAGGTGTCCCCTATCACCCTTTTTTCTTTGATCTAGCAATAGACCCCCTTTTTTATATTGTCTAAAACCTAGTTACGCTGGGAGGTGGAGATCGGGGGGATTTTCCGATTGTGGGGTGTAATGGGTTCGCTGAAAGGGTGGTGGGGGTCTTGAAGAATCCCCGGCGGAGCTTGACGTGGGTTTTTTCAGACGCTGCGAGGAAAAATTGGGGTCCCTAAACGGGGTACCAAAATCAAATTTGACAAACAAATGCAAAAAGAAAACTTAAAGGGCCGGCCAAGGGCCCACAGGGCTCCACTCTATCCCTTTAATTGGTGAAAGGGAAAAAAATGCCCCCATTTGGGAGTAAAAAGTTACAAGGTTCCCTCCAGTTTTTTATAAAGACAATATTTACCCCCTACATGCTTCGATGGGGAAACCCAAATTGCATACATGGAGGCAAATCCCCTGTCATATGTAGGCAGGGGAAAAACTTTTCAAGTTGGGGGAGAGGTTTTCCAAACCCCATTGTCCTTTCCCACATTCTTTTCCACTTTATATTAGACGCAAGGACGAGATAGCATGAATATGCTCTTTTTTGTCGCTTTATCTTGGGGGGGAAAAGACTCAGGATCCCCCATGGTAAATTTTTTCAGCACCCCAAGGGCAACGGGGATTAATTTTCCCAAAAAATAAGGGGCTTTTAATGTTGGGTGCCGGCTTTATCCCCCCCGGCAAGGGGTTGGCTGCAGGGGACATCAACCCTACCCCGGATTCCAACAGGCAAACTTTTTTTTTGGAAAAACCGGCTGGAAAAATTTTTTTCATTTGCCTTTTTGCAAGTCCCGGAACTAATAGATCTAACCCCCCTGATATTTTCAACATGGCGGGGTTTGGGAAAAATTGAGGGGGCTACTGAGATTCCATCCACATGCCTCATTGTTCCGCACGTTTATAGGCAACCCGGATTTCCAACAGGGTCCCACACAAAGATTTTTACATGGGGAGAAAGGTGGGATAGTGTCAGTTCAAGATTTGTAGATACTAAAACACGTAGGAATTCTATGCTTGGAGGAACGAGGACTAAATTTCCGGGGCGAGGGTCCCCCTTTTTCCCCTTACTTAAAGTGCTCGTAGCTATGTTTGACGTGCTTCCTTTATCTTACACAGAAGAATGGGACCCAACACGGGCGCAAATTATTGCTCAGGAGCACGGCGGAAAGGGGCTTGACCTCTCGTTATTATAAAACCCTGCATACGCCGTTGATTTCTGGGAAAATCAACAATGGCGCTGGCAAAATGGGTGAGAGATGATCCAGTCGGGAGGTCCCACACCTTACTAAGGCATTGGCCAATAGCCGCAAATTATTGGCCTCAGTAGATATTGGGAGATGTCTTTTCCCGTTATATCACAGGGCTTATATTACCCCCAGTCAGAGGTCATCGCATGGGATTTTTGAGAGTAGTGATGTTTCGGTGTGGGGACCTGGGGGCCCGGACATGTTCCACAGTATATGGAGCTGTCCAGTGATACGGGTTTTTTTTGGGCACGGGTGATGCTATTACAAGAACGCTTTTGACGACTTATGTCCCCAACACTCCCCTATGGGCCATATTTGGGCATATGACACCCAGTGACTCCATGTAAACCCGGGAAAGTAGAAAATTACTGTATATGATTTCAGCGGAGGGGAAAAAACCATTTTGAACACATGGATACACGACTCTCCGCCCCTTTCGGATGTTTTTAATAAATTGCCCTATATATTGAAAATGGACTGGGTAGAGGCCTCTGGTAAAAAAGAGACACACGTGGAAAGATTCTTTCAAGTCTGGGGCAGCTTTATTCCCTTACTTCCGCAGAGAATACAGGGGGCTATTAGGGAATGCTTTACTTATACCGCATGGTTCCGGGAAACAGGTATTATGGGAGAGCCACCAATTTAAAGGGGTTAAGACCTGACGCACCATGATGGGTAAATCTAGTTCTGCCTTTGGCCTGCTTTTGGATGCCCAAGAATTCAGTTCTACACAGTGAATTACGATGTTGGTGGTAGAAAATGACAACGCATTGGCGGACCATTTATTACCAGGGTGGGGGGGGGGCCTTGGAGAACGGAGCGCTTATTTGTTGATGTATGGGGTTTTTGATGTATGTTTTATTTTTGCCTGGGCTTACTGATTATGTACCTTTTGTGTTTGCGACTCAGGTCCTTTCCTTACAGTACTTGCTAAGAGATAAGGAAATGATATGGTTTGTAGCCTGAGCCAGTATATATCAGTAAAATCCTGACCTAACGTATCGTAGGCTTAATTGCAGTCGCAAAGCTTGTCTAGTGGTTAGGCAATTGGGCAATTTGGGATGAATCTCGCTGTTTGGAACAGGCAGAGTTCGCAAATCGAAGGCTCGGGTTGGAGTTTGTTCAACCTTGCTTTTTTTCTATTACTTAAAAAATCGTAATGTATAATATGTAGATCTGGAAGCTTTGAATCTTCTACGTTCATTACTCACTTACAAACTGTATTTGTTATTTCACAATTGTTACACTTTGCATTACCTATTATTTGAAAGCTGTGTGTTGGGGGGCAGGGGTGGTGGGGGGGGGGGGGGAGGAAAAAGAAAATATTGCCTTCCGGAATGTACTCGTTCAGATCTGTCATTTAGCTGAATATTCTGTGAATCATTGCAATTTTGTGACTATATCTTGTTTGTTCTACGCCTTCATTGTATGTTTTGGATTGCTTAATAAACAGATTTCAAATAAAATGGGACGTATTTCAGTCCGTAATTACGCGCCGAAGTGCGCCAATTACGGCTGGAATACGTCCCAGTCATTACAGTAATCCACAGTTCTCATAGAGGATTATGGATTACGTCTCCTCTCCCTGCTTGGCGAATCCGCCGTGGGGGGAGATAAGTGACATGTAATTTTCTAGCGGCGTATACGCACTGCTAGTAATGAGGTTATGTTCACACGGCTTATTTGCGGGGCGTAGTTACGCCCCGAAATTACGCCGTGTGGACGGGGGCTTACAGTGGTCTTACAGGATATTGATAGACTCGGCTGGTTTTCTGGCGTCTGTAACTGACTTAAACCTACAATTGACCTAGACTTCATGTTCATGACTTTAGAATGTTGAAAATTGTACTATATTTTGTCATCCACATGTCTTTCTTCCTCGGATATGTATATTTTATTTTTCTGTATTTTGTTTTACCATGAAAATCAATAAAAACGTTAAAAAAATAAATAATTTTTTACATTTTTTTCTAAAGGGGTTGTTTAAATTAAGCTTTTTTGGCAGCCTTTTGAAAGGGGGTTTGCCAATCAGAGCTTGTGAAAGGAGGGGTGTTTTTCCCTCCCCCCAAAGGGGAGTAGGGGGGGAGTAATTTTCCCCTCCCCGCAGCCCAAAAAACCCCAAAAGTGTCCCAGTGTTTATTCTTTCGTGTGAGTTTGGGGGAGGGGGAAAGGGTTCCGCGTCATTGGAATAAAAGGAAAGGGAAAAAAGTGTAACTTGTTTGTATAAAACTAAATTTTTTTGCTCTCTAACATACTTTGTAATTTGAATACCCTTTTTGGGGACATTGGGTTTTGGGAAAAAAAAGTTTTTTTTTTTTCTCTGTCCTCTCCCCACATAGTTATATATGGGTGCAGATTATTACACCTTAAAACTCAAACAGAGCTGCAGAAAAAACACAAATTTTTTAAACGGGTTTTTGTGTACCGGGACTGTGTCGCAAGTGGTTTTGGGTGGGGACTGTGCATCTGTCACACAAATTTTTTTTACAGGGGAAATAACAGTACAGCTGTGTTCCATGGGGACTGCAAATAGGGAGCCCACAAGGGGATTTATTTTGGGGGACTCATATACACTGTGTTCTCAAATTTTCCCGGGGACGCCTTTTAAAGTCAAAAAGGGTGTTTTACGGGGGAAATTCACTTCTTTTTCCCACAAAGTGAATTTGGGGGAAATGCATAGCACAGCTGTGTTCTCTTGAAAATTTACTTTGGAACTGCACATTTTGAGTCACAAAAGTGTTTTACAAAGAACTTTTTTTTTTTTTTTTAAAACAAATTTTTTTTTGCTTTTTTAAAACTTTTAAAAACAAAAAAACACATATCTCGGGACATGTAAAGTGGTCTATCAACATTTGCTAATCCCCGGGGGCCTTGCCTGGAAAAATTGGAGATAAAAACATACAGAAAAAACATCAATTTACAAGGGTTTTAAAAAAAAATTAAATTAAACAAAATAGCACAAAAACTTTTTAAAGTGCAACTGCGTCCATTTTTCCCGCCCCTCTTTGCGCCCGTAGGGTTTCTTTAATGGAACCTAAAACCCAAAAGCCCAAAAGTTCCTCAGCCCTTTGAAGTCTCCCCAGCTTTGGCCCCCAATTCCCTTCCTACAGTCCCAATTTGGGGAAAAAATTAAAATTTGGGCAAAAAGGGGTTCTATCTCTCTGTCAGAATAAACTTTTCTATAAAGGGTTTCCCCAACGTCTGAAAACCCCTGGGGTTGGGATCCCTTTAACGCCTCTCTGTTCCAGTTGCCCGCTATAAGAAAAACCTCCAGCCCCTTTATCCCCCGGGGAGATTGAGGGAGAGGGGGCTTCCCATAACTGAAAAGAGGCTTCGTTTTGCTGCCAAAAAAAGCAATGTAAAACTTTTCCCCGGGGATACCGGGGGAGTGGACTGACCCCTCAAAACCCTCCCCCCCCACCCGGGCCGCCCCCGGAGGCCTGGGGCCCAATGGAAAATCAGGGGGGGGGGGGGGGTTAAAAGGTTTTTCTCTGGGGGGAACCCCCGAAGGGGAAGCTGAAACCCTGAAGGTTTATGCCCCCGGGTTGGGATTGTTTTATAGTTTGAAATTCCCACAACCGTGCCCATAGGCCGTTTTAAAATGGTGCCCCCTTTTGGGGGCAGTGCGGGAAAATCTATGGGGGAAAGTTCTGAGGGGGAGGGGAGAATTGAAGGCGTAAATTGGCCCTTTGTAAATTATTTTGAAATAAGTTTCCCCCCAAAGGTTTCTCGCAGAAAATGTTTTCCTTTAACGGTCACAACCCCCCTTTTCGGGATCATATCTGGGATCGGGGGGCTTTTCCCCCGGGCGGCATTTCCATAGTGGAATGCCGGGGGAGGCTACCCTTTTCCCTACACCACCCTTCAAAACAGAATAGAGCCTCTTTTAGAAAATTTAAGTCCCCTGTGAGTGGTGCCAAAAGGGGTTCAAAATTCTTTTGGGAAAATTTCTCCTTTGGAGACTTTCTTTTTATTCCCCCCTTAAACAGAAATGGAAAAAGCTGAAAGGCACCAAAAATTTTTGTGTTTTGGGGAAAGGGGAGAACCTCTCGACATCCCCGGGGGTTTTAAAGCCATCTCCAAAAACCCTCACATTTTTTTAAACTGCCCGCTTTGGGCCAGACCCCCTCCCCCATTCCCAAAACATCGGATTTGCTCGACCCAGGGGAAAACCCTCGGGGTGGCCCCAAAAAAGGGAAAAGTCTTGGGGGAGAGCAAAGGGAAAGGGCCTAAGCGTTTTCCTCAATTTTTTTCCGGGCCATTTTGTGTCCCAAAACCAATGGAGCCCAACTTAATAGAGAAGGCATTTTAGGGAAAACTTAGTATGACAAGGCCTGGGGTTTTTCCCGGGGCGCTTTAAAACTCCCCTTTCAAATTCCCCAATTGAGAACGGGAACGCCCCCCAAATCCAGTCTAGCATAGGGAAGGGTCAAACAAGCCATTAAAAACCCCTAACTTTCGGGAAAATTAAACCCCCCTGCCCTAATGGCAGGATCGGTTATTTAATGAAATTTTACGGGGTTTGCCCCCCCTGCCCTAAAAATCTGGAGAAGCATGATTTAAATTGTTTTTTATGTGAATGTTTTTGGCGGGAAATGAAGGGTTTTGTAGGGGGTATAGCACCCTGTGGGAAGCAAAAACACTTTATGGCGTGGAAACCCCGGGCGAGGGGGACATTGTCAGGGGGGAGATTTTATTTATAAGGGAGGAAAATTTAACTTATACAAGAGTTTTGGGGGTCCAAACCCACCTTGAAAACCCAAATGGTGAGGTTTTCCGGGACCCGGGTAATGTTAATCCCATGTTTCGCCCACTGGGACTGTGATAGTTTTGGGGCCCAAATTTTCAAACACTTATATTGGACACTTTTCACTTTATACCCTGATAGCGTCCGAAAATATCGCGAAAATCCCCTGCACGGGAAAGGAAGGGGGGTCGGGGGAGCAGACATAAATATATGAGATCGTTGCAAACAAAGGGGGTCTTCCCCTTTCTTTGTCCCATTTTCCAATCCCCAAAAAGGGGTTTCAGAACCCTCAAGTCCCCGGCCCAAAGGGGTTTTTAAAAGGGGGCCAAAATTAAAAAGTAAGGGGGGGAAAAGCGGGACCCCCCTGTCTTGTCCCTTTTTTTGGAGGGAGTTTTTTTGGGGGAAAAGGGAAAAACCCGGGGGTTTTAAATTTGGGGCCTTTTGGGGCTCTTTAAAGGGCCCGGAAGAAAAACCAAAAAGCCCCTTAAATTTTCCCCAGGGTCCAGGAAAAACCCAAAAGGGCCAGTCCCATCGCACTTTATCAAGGGCCCTTTTTTTGGTTAAGGGCCAAAAGGACGGGGCCTCTCCCCGGGCAAGGGGTTTGTGTGGGACTTTTCCAATATTTGGCAAGCACTTTCCTGAGGGTTTCCCCCCAGCCGCTTTTTTTCCCCCTTGATGAAGCCCTTTTGGGAGGGTCCAATCAAGTGGGCATATAACACGCAAAAGATAACCCCAATATCTTTGACAAGGGTTTCCCGGTCAATGTTATTGGGGAAAAGGGTCCCATATGGGAAACAGGGGAAACACGGGTCTTTCCCTTTCTTTGGATAATTTTTTAAATTAAAGCGTTTTTTGTTCTGGGCGCAGGCCCCATTTTTTGCAGTACGAGGGTTAAAAGTAGTCCGGTTTAGGATGGGGGGGATTGATACTAGAAACTTGTTTACCTTTCCCCAAGGAAAAAAATCAGGTACCGGGGGGGTTGCCTGCCCTTTAAATGGCGAAAAAGCCCTCTTTTACCCCCCTCCTCATTAAAGTCCCCCATTTGTTCCCCCCCTCCCGGGATCTGACAAATGCGGGGAAAATTTTTCTTTTTGGGGAGGAATCCCCCCGTCCCTTCCCTTTCTTAAAAATTACCCTGTGAAGAGTACAGAGGGACATAAAATTTTTCTGAGCGTGTTATTAATCCGTACCGGATTTAGAGGTAATAGACCCCTTCCCCCGGGTGCGGAGAGCTTGAATGTTGGGCGGGTTTGAGGCCCCCTTTAGTAGCCGGGAAAAAAGGGTTTCCCCGGGTTTGTTTTTCCCTACCGAAGAGTGGGGGAGGTAAGTGTGACCCCATGAAAATTTCCCCTCTACGTTTTTCCCAAAGGTCCCAAAATCCCGCTTGGCCTGTTCCCATTCCCGTTTGGGTTTTGTCAAGCTAACCCCCAAGGAAGGTCTTTTAGGTCTCCCTAACCTTTTCCCGAGGCGGGCAAAAGGCCTTTCCCTTTTGCCTTTGCGTTTAAAAAAACGGGGGTATAGGCCAAAAAACCCTGCCTCAAAAAACCCCCTTTTTGCAGTCGCCCCCAAAAAGAGTGAAGGATCTTCCCCCCGGGGAACTGGTTGTCAGAAAACATAAAGGGCATCCACCAACCCCGGGCCTCTCAGCAAAAATATCCGTTTTTTTCAAGATAAGAAGGGAAAAAATTCCCAAATAAAAATCTGCACCTCTCGGAAAGGGAAATTTCCAAACAAAACCACAGAAAATTGGGGAGTGATCAGAGATGACCTTTTTCAAAAAATTTTGGCACTTTCAATTCTACTTTGGGGGGTGTCAGATAAAAAAGATGGTCCAAACCCAGACCCCAAATGTGAAAACCGGGGATAATGGTGTAAATCCCCTCATCGGATTTCCCCCTCCCCCCCAACATCGTGGAGGTTAAATGGCAAACCAAGAGGGGCGAAAAACTCCCCCCTTTTGACTTGGAAATGAAACTTTTCCCGCCCCGCTTGGGATGTTGGCCTCCCCCCTTTCCCTTTCCTCCAAACCCGGCTAAGACCGCATTCATGTCCCCCTCCCAAAAATTTGGCCCTTTATTTTGAAACGGCACAAATCCCCCTCCCTAACTCCCTGAAAAAAACCCGGGTTTTGACCATTGGGTCCTTTAAAAATTTAAAAAACTAAAAATCCAAAATTTCCCCCCCCCCCCCCCACTTGATTACTAAATGCGAGAACTCTTTTCCCCCAGTGTCGTGTTTTGTGTGAGGCCACTCAAAAGGGAAATTTTTATGGGGTGACCAAAGAAACCCCCCTGCCCTTGGGCCCCACCTTTTAAAGGGGGGCCAAAGGCTTTAAACCCCCCCACAGCTTTTCCCAAACCCCTTAATTTCCCTCACCTGAAATTTCGATTCCCGTAGGGGAACCAAAATTTAGGGCGAAGTCTCTTTAGATTGGAATTTACTTTTCCCTCCCTTTATTTCCCCGGGGGAAAGGAGCCCCCCTTTAAAGTTTTTCCCGGAGAAGATCCGCAAGTAAAGGGGTTTTTCTAAATTTTGGGGGAACTTCGGGGTTGGGGACTTTTAAAATGTTTGGGGGACTCAAAAAATTTTTTGGAGATCATCGGGGGCATCCCAATTGAGCATGGAAGATGGAAGCAGTAGAACACGGGCAAAAATTTTAAAAAACTAGTAAACTGGCATAAAAAAGGATGCAAACATTTGGCCCAACCCGGGAAAAAATGGGAAAAAGACGCTGAAGGGGGGGCTGTTTCAAAGCACCGCCTTCAATGCGTTGGAAGGGAAATTTCCCTTTTTTTTTCCCTTTTACATGAAACACCCCAAGTGAGAGACAGTACCCCCCCCCCCCCCATCCCCCACTGGCAAAACCTTTTAAGGGTACTAGGGAATTTTTTAAAAAGTTTTTAGGAAATTTGGGGTTTTGGGAAAAATTTTAAAGGAAGTTACCCCTCAAAAACAGTCGAAAAAGAAACCCCCCGTGTTACTCCCCGTCCCTTCAATAACAAAAATGATGGGAAAAAACCTTTGGGGGCAGTCCGTACAAACCCGCCCCCCCCCTCCCCAAAAACCGTTTCCCCATGGCAGGCTGGGCAGGGCCCCCCAGTCCCGGGGAAAAGAAATCCCCCTTGAGCCCCGTCTCGGGGTGGCGGGGCCCTTTTTTAGGAGAGAGTGGGGGGCGGTGATGGAGAACGCGGGAAACCCAGGGCCATGAGCTCCCTCTCCGTCCTCTTTAAGGTCTCTTGGGGGTCAGCTGCAGTCGTTTTCAGCCGATGCGGGGGCGAGCTGGTTTTTTGGGGGGCGGGAGCCCCCACTGAAGCTGGGCCGGTCACGCAGATTTTTTTTCCAAGCTGAAAATTTTTAGAAAAATGGGGAGCCGCAGGATCCAGGGACCTTGAGGGTGGCCGGGTAGGGGAAAAACTGAAATCGAAACTTCTGAGGAATAGTTTCTGTGCAAATTTTTTCTGAAGGGCGTTTTTTCTTCTGGGGGACCCCCGCAGAGAAGTCTTTTAAAATAGCAGCACTTTATTTTTCCTGGAATAGAAAATTTGGTAGTTGCGGGGCGATTTTTGGCCCCCCAGGAAATTTCCCCCTTATCCCTTAAAAAACCAGGAAAATTCATTATCACAGGCGGCCCCTTCTGGGAAATTTCTGAGATTTTGATTTCTGGGGCTGTTCTTCCCTGGGCCAAATCGTTTTTATTTTTTTCGATAAAGGCCGCCATTTTGGTTTTATGCCACCCGGGAGCGGAAAAATTTTTCCCCGGCAGAGGGGGTGTAGGTTAAAGCTGTTTGAACATTCGGGGACCCACTACCCCCAGGTTTTCTCCGCCTGGAGCGGTTTTTTCCCCAAAGGGCTTCAATGCGTTCTTGTTGCCCCCAGTTGGGGGGCAAAATTTTTTAGAGGGGGTTTAGAGTGCTGTTTTCAGTCTCCAGGCATTCACTCTGGTTTTTCCCAATTCTTCAAATCTGGGAGAGTGAGCTTTAAAACCCCCTGCTGTACTTGAGAGAGAGGCCCCCCCCCCGGGGGTGGAATTTAAGAGCCGCCTGAGATCTGGGGCTATTTTTTCTTGCCACTTTTGTAGCCAAAAGGGGTTGTAAAAAAAAACGGCTGTGCAAAAGGGTGGGTTTTAGCGAGCCCCCGGGGGCCCCTGTGGGCAAAAAAATCAGGTAGGGATTCTTAACGTTCACTTCCCCCCCGTGCTGCGGGACTGGGGTGTTGTCTCTTTCCCCGTCCCGGCCCCCCACATGGCTGGTGGGGGGCCATTTTAAAGGATAGCCCCAGGCTGGCTCGTGGTGGGTTTCCCGGGATTTGGGGCCCCTCCGGGGTAAGTATTTCTCCCTCAGGGAGTAGGGAAAAGGGCAGAAGGAAAAAAGGGGGGGTTTTTAACCCCTTGGGCGCTGTGGGGGGTTCCTCCTTTGCAGAAAGCGCCTTTATACTGAGTGGGAAGTTTTGAGGCAGCCTGGGGTTTTAAGCTTTTGTATGGAAAACCAGCCGTAACATAAGCCCCCCTCCTCCCAGTTGGTCAGGGCCCCCCGGGGTTTTTTTTGGGGGGGGGAAAACTCCTTACCCCCCTTTTCCCCGGGACCCCAGAAGAGGGGCCCTCCCTCTGCTGCGCTGGTGCGCGCCGCCAAACCAAAACCGCCCCCCTTCAGGGAAACAAACAGGCCCCGGGGCTTTTAGTTTTCGCGGGGGGGTAAACCCGATCCACGGTGGTGCGAATTTCCCCTTTTTGGGGAGAATGCTCCCCGGGGGGGGCGGGCGGGCTAACCCCGCTATTTGGGCGGCCCGGGCCCGCCTGTATTAAACAAACTTTTTGGCGCTCTAAAAGCCGGGGGGGCGGCCCGGGGGGGGCCCTTTTATCACTCGGCCTCATTCGCCCGGGGCCCGGAAACCCGGGAAATTTT
Source organism: Phyllomedusa bahiana (assembly GCA_025379985.1). Taxonomy (NCBI): domain Eukaryota; kingdom Metazoa; phylum Chordata; class Amphibia; order Anura; family Hylidae; genus Phyllomedusa; species Phyllomedusa bahiana. The sequence goes on from JAODAL010026140.1 coordinate 54,948, forward strand.
ACATAGAACTTCACCCTTTTCCGCGTGTTCCCCTTTGATTTACAAGGGGCTAGGCTTTTTTGTCTCAAAAGTGATTTATGTTTGGGGGGGGGCGCATCGAGTCACAAAAATGTTTTCATGGCCCCTACACAGTACAGCTGTTTTTTCTCTCTCTTTTGCTAAGCACACAAAGAAAAAGCCCCCTTTTCTTTAAACCCTTTTTCCCCTTTGCAAATGAACCAAGGAAGGTCATGCTTTCATTTTTTATTTCCCCCCATTTTAAACTATGAAATTTTTGTATTTAGAAAAATCCTTTAAAAATGGTTTAGGGGCTCTTTCCTTTTTTGGGGGGGATCTGCAAGAAATCTGGGCCTTGGAAAAATGAATCCCTATAATATGTGATATTTTTTCACAGGATTGAAAGATTTGAATTTTCGTGAAGAAAAGAGAGGGGTAGCTCCCGGGTGCAGAACTTAATGGAAGGGACCTAATAAGTATTTTTAAATACTTTATTGGTTTCGCTGATTTTTATGAGAAATGTTCCCGTTTTTTTCCCGGTTTATTTAAAACCCATCCAAAAAGGAGTTGAAAAAATGTTGTGTCCTGTAGTTACAAAAATTTAAAAGGGCAATCTCTGGCTAGGGAAATTTTCCTGATCAGTGGTTGGGATTTATCCCTTCTTTTTTGGATATTGTAAGAGGGGAAGAAGCCTGATTGAAACTGGGAAAATTTCCCTTTTTCATGAAGGGAATATTAGGGGAAAAGGGGGCGGCTGTAGCCACACAATGAAGATAAAGGACCCAAAATCGGATCAGGGGGAGGTTTTACCTGGAATATCTGACCAGGGAGGAACATAATGGAGAGGATCTTAGCAGGCAAGCCAAGACCTCATGTGTGGAGGGTCTGTGTATGGGATCTATATCTTCAATGAATTGACGGGAAAGTTTAGAGGATATGGACACCTATGAATTCATCTTGTTATTGCACGATACTTTCTCTTGGGGTGCAAAAAATATCTTGCAAATAGAAAAACCCTTCTTTAAAAAGAACATTTTGTTCTCCTGCGCACTGCATGTCTTCACATATTTCCTTCTGTTCTATTCAGAGTAACATTCGTCAGTAAAGCTGTTCTGGCGCCACAGTCTGCGGCCCCTTTTCTTCTCTCCCCAAAAAATCTTCTAAGCTCTTTTATGACCAAATCAAAAGTTGACCTTTTATTTGGTCATAAATCTGCTTAGTAGAAACGTTCAGGAGAGAGAACCGTCTTGAGATCAGATTTAATGGATGTAAATGGCCCGAATGAGAGGGATTCCCACTGGGCACATGGATTTTGTCTTGGGAGGATGAGGGCATAACTCTGGGTGTAAATGAGGTATCAGATACATAGGTCGACATGTATGTGCGTTGCGGCTGACAGGAAAGTTCTAAATTGCTTTAAGGCGTGTAGAATGGCCAGTAAAGTATGAAGCTGTTCTTTTGCAAGTCATTTATACAGGCGCATTGTAGAGCAATACCACAAGTCTTTATGCAAAAAGGAAAAAAAAAAGGGGGTGCACAATAGGTTATATTGTAACTGGGAAAAAAGAAAAAGGATGTAGAAATATTCCCCACCTTCTAGTGTTTGCGCTTTTAATGTAGAGGCACAACACTGTAAGCGCTTGCAGGGCTATTTGTACCCCGTAGCCCTTACTACGGCAGCCGATGGTCTCTGGTGCTCCTCTCGGGTAACCGGTAGGAGAATAAGCCACAAAATGGAGGAAAAGAACAAAAATGGACCCGGCGCACGTGCAGGTATAGATAAAAAAGCCAAGTCTAAAGGCTTTTATTAAAAGATTTTATTCTTAAAATGTCTCGGCATTACCTGACAAAATTAAAAACAACAAAAACTTTAAAAAGACTTTACGCGTTTCGCGCGTGTACCCGCGCTTCATCAGAAGTAAAGAATCACTAAAACATAGAGTATATATAGTGCTAACGTGTATTGTAATTGGATGGTATTATTTACAGGTAAGTGACGTGGAGACACCTGTGGTGAGGAGAAATGGAAGACAATTGGGAGAGCAAGGTGTCAATCAAGGTGAAGACGAGCAGAGGAAAAGGACGGGAAGACCCGGGAGTCATATGTGGAACCCCGTGTATATATTGGACTTAGATATGTGTTGCGATGATAGAACTAAAATAAATAAATAAAATCGAATAAATAATTGTGTGGTGTATTACTGAGTCGGGGGAGACAAGTGAGGGGTGGTGATGTGTTCTTTTATTTTTCCTCCACTATGTGCCTCCGTACTTTAGGTGGTGATTTATCTACATCACCACCCCTCACTTGTTCCCCCGACCATTAAACACCACACAAAATTTTTTAAATTTTAT
>JAODAL010026141.1:0-57299 GCA_025379985.1 Phyllomedusa bahiana
ACCCCATAGCAAAACTGATCATGAGGCACCCCCTCAACCATAACCAACTTCAGCAGCAAGTTCTGCACTTAAAATGGTTTGCTCACCTTCTATAAAAATCATAAAAGCAGCTCCTGGTACCTCAGTAAAATGAAAAAAACACAAATACTCACCTTCCTCTGGTCCCTGTTCACATCATCGCATCTCCCTAATGGGGCTGCAGCTGCTGATTGACTGCAGCGGTTTCACCAACCTCTATTTAAAAATCACAAATTTAAAAAGGGTTCATTCTGAACAGGGGGACGTAAATCGGGTGGGATGTGATGTTTGCAGCCAATGGGAAAACTGTGGGCAGTGAGGGCCCTTTGGGTTCCCAGAAGGAGTTGTGTCAAAAAAAGACCGGGAGGGGACGGGACTCTGAAACCCGGGGAATAGAGTTTTTTTTTTTAATTTTTTCTGGGGTTCTAGGACCTTCAGGTTTCATTTTGTTTGGAGGTGGACAACCCCTTTAAGTTTATAATTACTGGATTAAAGTAATCACAATGTGTTTTCTTTTCCCATTAATCTCCCAAAAAAAGGGGAAATCTCGCAAGAGAACAGAGAGAGGGGACTTTAAATAAACTATTTTTCTATTTTGCCATAGGAAACTTAAAACTTATCGTTTCTCAATCTAAAAGCCCACTAAAAGGTAATTTTTATTATGTACTTAACCTTATACACTGATGTAGATATCCTTTCTTAGCCAAACCTTTCCTGTCCCCCAAGGCCCTGAAAAAAAAAATTTGCACTGGGGATTCTATTCAAAGGATTTAAAAATACTTTATTATGGACGGGCATGTTTTTTTAAAAGGGGTTTTGGCGTGTCATACGAAAAGGGTTTAGGCATATTAAAACCCAATCAAAAAAAAGTATATAGCATAAGATATAGGTTAAATCCAATCAGTGTTTTAAATGAAAAGAAAATTTAATTATTAAAATCTGACACCCCCCATCTCCCAAAAAAATAAAAATGAAAAATTGACATCTGTCTTGTTCTAATCTAATAACCTTAAACAAGCAGGTTAGGCCGGGTTATTAAAATGCCACGGCCTTCTGACGTATCTCTAGCCCAAATTTTATTATGTTTGTGAGGGAAACCCAGAACATTTTCCTTTTTCCCTAGTCAAAAATTTAAATACAGATATATGACAAAGATTTAAGTTTGAAGAAGACAAGTTTGGATGCCATTAAAAGCTTAAAATTTAAAACTTTTTTTAAAATTCGGGTTCTTTCCCTCTCTCTGAAAATTTTTAAATTTTTTTAATTTCCCATTTATTTCCCCCCTAAATTTTCCCTTTCAAAAAAGGGCTTTTTTTTGGTTGGTTACCCACAGCTTATAAATTTTAAATTTTTCAGGGCCCATTTTGTCCTTTGGACCTTTTGGGGGCCCCTTTGAAACTTTTCTAAATGGGGAATCCCGTTTCCTTTTGGATCAAGATCCAGATGATGAGGCAAATAAAAAAATTTGGGGGTGATGATGGGGGCTATTCCGCTAAAACCCCCCCAGAGATGCCATGAACCAATTGAGGGGGTTTAAACCCATTGGGACCACTGTCCTGCTGTCCTATATAAATGTTTGCTGGAAAATTTATTCTGGGAGCCCCCAATATCTTGTGGGCGTTTTAAATCTACCCCTTACTGAAAAATTTAAAATTACATAATTCGCGGGCACGTCCGATGGGTTGGCCCCAAACCCCCCCCCCTTGAGGTGGTGAAAAAATGAAAGCAAAGTGTGTTGTTTTAAAACACCTTGGCATGGAATTTGGTTTGGCTTTTAAAGTTTTTTCAATGGCCATCAAAAATCTCATCAGTGATGTTGTAAAAGAGTGACCCTAATTTTAATGTTGTGTGCTTTTGTGTAATCCTTTTAAAAACTTCTGTGATCGGTTTGCTTTAAAAAAGGGGAAAAAATACGGGATTGAGTTTTGATAAAAGGTTCTGGAGGGATCCCCCCTTTTTGGGCGTCTTTTATGTCGGGGAATTTGATCAATAATGATTTAATCTTGTGCGACAGACCATGTACCCAGGGGGTCGGGTTCGGGAAATAGTCCCATGAGCCGACCCCATTGTGGGGAAAGAAATTTGGGTATGCATTAGAACCACATACAAATATTTGTTATCCGGGAAAAATGATGTGGTCACTCCAAAATTCGTGAAAAACCTGTATGCAATTTGGATGCTTTCCACAGGGGGGTTTGGGGGTTTCTAGGGGATGGGCACCAAAAAATATGTAAAAGAGCCCTTTGATGGTCTTTTCCAACCCCAGGGTACTAGAGTTGAACTCTGAAATATTACAAGTTTGCTGTGTTTGGGGAAGCTCCTTGCGGGAGTTGTTTGGGGTTAAATTTCCAGTGAATGCAGAGGTGTTTGCCCCAGTGCCCCTTTTCCGGGGGTTTTCTGAAATTTTTGCGAAATACTCCCTTAAAGTGTCCAAGTCGATAAGAATGTACCCTAAATCTGTTTTTGGTGGTTTTTCACCCTGTTACATCAAAGGGGTTTGTTAAACACCCCCCACATTATGGATAAGAAATTGGGGTTTATGTTGTAAGGCCCACTTTACGGGAAAACCCACCAAGGGGGGATGCCCACCCTGTATGGGAAAAAAAAACTAGTGATTATCAAACCCCGATAAAGCTAGAATTACCGGGGGGAAAGTTTTAAAGTGTTTTTTTCTCCTAAAATGGGGTTCTTCTAGGGGAACGGGTTTTTAGCTATAAATTTGGCAAAAGATTGTGTTTAAAATGGTAATGTGTACATACCCAAAAAACCCTTTAAAACCTTGGCTTTTGGTATGGTGTTTTTGCAATTTAAGAAACTTTTTGGGTCCGTTCATTTAAATTTCATGTAATTCTCTTTTTAAACCCCATCTTACAGATTTTTTTGACCTAAACCATATAATGCACCTAGTCATATCCGTTGGGTTTTGAAAGGGAACTTTAAAATTGAAAATTATATAGGGACAGATGTGTTTCTTTGGGGTTCCGGGGAATAGTCGTTATCACCCTTTCACTCTTACCTGTGGGCATCTTCCGGGCCCCATTTTTTGGCCCTAGAAATTCTTCGGCTGTTGAGAGCAGTAAATTTCCCTGGTAAAGGCAGCAATAAGAAAAACCCCAAAAACCATCCTCCCACCATATAGCCCAAAGTTTGGGTGCTGGGTTGAGGGCCAAGTAAAATTGTACGGAGGGGCATCTCGATTTCTTTTCTTCCGGGGATGGAAGGGTAAAAATTTTGTTTAAACCCCCAGCTGCGTTTTTTTGGTTTGATTTTTTAAGGAAAACCCACGTCTGGAGCGAAAGGGGCTGGGGAAAATTTTTCCCGGGTTTCACTGTCGGGCTTGACAGGAGGGGGCAGTGGAGAGCAGCGCATTTGGTACTTGCTTCTGCCCAAAAGGGGGGGTTTACACGTTTGCAGTGGGGACGCATGGATCCACTTTCCTTTTCCCTTTTCGACTTTCACCCCTTGAAGGAGGGGTCTTCGGGGAATTTGAAAGGGGAAAGACCACCTTTTAAAAAGGGGAACCCAAAACGAAAAAAAAATTTCCCAAATTCATAACATTATCCCCGGGTTTGACGTTGTGACAGGAAAAAAGTGGGGAACAGGTTGCAGGTCCCCTATTTGATGATGAAAAAAACCCTTTTTTTTTGGGTGTTGTGGGCAATAGTCCAATTTAAGAGTTTTTAAAAGATGAATGTCCCGTCTTGGGGGTGAGAGTGGGTGATTAGGAAATTTTCCCAAAACAGAATCTCTTTGGTGATAGTTGGGCACCCCTTTGGGGTACTGCTTTTGTCCCCAAAACAAGAGGTAAAGAAACAGGCCCACCTCATACCATTTTCCTTTGGCAAATTTGGTTGTTTTTTTTGAGGGGGGGATTATACCTTTGACCTTGCCATTCCCCTGGGGGGATACGGGGGGCCCAAACTGTTGCTTTAAAACCAATATAGCAAAATGGATTGAAATAATTCCCAGTAAAATGGGGTCCCTTATCACTGGAAAAAAACCTTGGGGAAACCATATCGATAGGGAAACTTTTAAAGATTTCGCAGCAGCTGTGGTACCCGTTTGATTTAAAAGGGGGTTTTTTTTGGCTTGATCCCCCCTGAAAATTGATCAACACAGCCCAAGACATACGAAAACCCTTCCTACCTTTGGAAAGCTGTTTAAAAGTCTACCTTTTTGGATCGGGAAAGGGGCCCCTTTTTGTGGAGGGAAAGGGTATGGTCCTAAACTGCACCCCCAGCGTTCTGTTGGAGGAAATTTTGGAAAAGACAGCCCCACCTTCTCTCTGCAATCACAGTGAAACCTGGTGACAGTTTTGTAAAAAACCAAATTCCCCCATCGCTTTTTCTTACCCTATGGGTAAGCCTTGCGGGGCCCTTCGGGCCAGCGTTTGGAAAAAGAGTTTTTGGGGCCACGGGGTTTACCTTCACTATTGGTCCATAGGCCATAACATTCTGTGTGCCCCCCAAATAAACCTTCCATGGGGCCCTTTTCCCTGAGGAAAACCAATTTGGGGGATTTGCAATGTTTTTAAAAGTTTTCAAAGTCAGGTAAAGGATACTTACTTAGGTTTTACAGAAAATCAAAAAAAATTTCAAGGATTTTACTCGCTGCACTTTTGCGCTTTTTTCTCCTATAATTTCCATGTGAAGGGGGATCAGGGTTTGGGAAATGGGGTGCTTGACATTTAATCACAGCAATCTCTTTGGGAAGGTTTTATAACTTCAAGCAATGTGGCTATTTCTTTTGCATAGTCCCCGGGGAAACCCTTTTAGCAGTAAAAAAATTTCTCATTTTCCATATCTTTCCAAATCGGGGCCCAAACACCAAAAGCATTTCGTGAGTCAGTTTTAAAATGGTTTACATTTTTCCCCTTCAAAACAATTCACATGTTTTAAATGAGGGCTAAAACTCGCTCGCTGGGGAAAAATGAGGGGGTTTCTAAGTTTTCAGCGTACACATTTGTGTGATCTTTCTCCCACAAAAAAAAAATCCGGGTCAATGCACCCTGATTATTCTGTCGGGAAAAAGCCATCTACATAAAAGCCCCTTTGGGGGTGTTCAAAAAAAAAAATGGTTCTTCCTCAAATCTGGGCGCGGGAAGGTGTAGAGTTTGGGTTTTGCGCCCAAAACAATCATGGTCTCCCTCCCCTAAAAATCTAAGTCTTCCCCCGGTTTGCCATCTATTCCCCCACTATCCCCCTTCTGAACTCATTTTGGCAAAAAAATTTGCAGATTTTTCAATTTAAGGGGCCCCGGTGAAAAAAGGGAAATGTGGCTTGGCTGCAGGGAGGAAAGGGGCTCCCATCGGGTGGCCGACCCTTTGGGGTGCCCCTGTTTTGTACGCTGAAAATTTAAAGGGAAGGGTTGCATACACAAAAGTGGGGAACCCAGACATTAAAAATGTGCATCAAAACCCAAATTTTGGGCAGTTTTCTTACAGAAATTGAGCGGGCCGCTATGGTCAAAGGGCATGTTTGCACCCCTTTCGCTAAGGATCTAACGGGAACACTATAGAAAGCTATAGGGGTTAGCATCATTGTGAATTTAGTGGGGCACAGCCTGAGCATGTCCTTGAACTTCATGACAGTACAAGTGGGAAAGGTTTTTAGTAGTCGGTAAAGGGCCCAGAGCAGGGTGAGAGGAGTGCCGCTTAAGTTCCTCAAAAAACCTGCCTGGGGTTTATCAGTGTTGGAGGGGGGTGAGCCACAGAATCTTTTGGGTTTAAATCATACAGGGGGCGGCATACAAAGAATAACAAGGGATCACTGTCTACAATATCCCAACCCTTCCCAGAAATTTTTCTTAGGTTGTTGTTTGTTAATTTTTTTTGGGAAAGGTCAAATTTTTGTATGGCCGTACTTTCTGGTAGTAGGTGTCTTTTGGGCCCGTTTTAAGGGAGTGTCCAATGTAAGTCATTTTTTTTTACAGACTTGTACCTTTTTTTTTGGGAAAATTTTTTGTCCGTTGTCTGCCCAAGAAAAAAAGAAACAGAGGGGTTTTGTGGTGTCAATTAGGCTATCCCCCTTGTTGTTTTAGCAAAACAAAAGATTTATCCACATATTTTGGGTCAGGTGGAAATTTGGGGTGGTATTTTGAGGCCCCCAGGGGTTTTTGGGGGAAATTTCCTGGGCGGGAAAAAGGGGGGTGAATTTAAAAACCCTTGAGGCAAAAGTTTTCCCCGTGAAACTGTTGCCCCTGTTTTTGTGGGAAAGCAAAACAAGTAATTGGGGGTCCCGATGTATCGGAAAAGGAGGGAAAAAAGCCCAACATAAATCAAAAAGAAAAGTGGGGTGCTGCAAATTTAAATTGCTGAGGGTTGTTTACCGGGTTCGGGGGCTAAAAGGGTGCAATGGGGGCACGACCTCATTTTATGACCCTTTTGGTTTGCCAAGTCTCCAGGTTTTTTTTCCCCCCACTCTTTTTGTTTGGGTGGGTTGGGGGTTGTTACAAGGACTGCTGGTTCTTGTAATGACCCCCTGCCCTTTAACAAAAACTCAATTGTTGGAGCATGCCCCTTTCAGCTTTTTGGTTTTAATGGGTACTGGGGCCTATTGGGCAATCTACAATTGGGCCCGCAATTCAATGTATACAGGTGGGGAAAGTTAGCCCTCCCCCTACTTTAGTAGAATCAAAAAATTTTCCCCAAAAAATTCAGGGACTTTTTGCAACATTAAAAGGAAATTCAGGGGGCTGTTTTGTTTTCTCCCTTTTTTGCTGGTAGGTCATTTAACCAAAACCAGCATACAAACAGGTACACAGCGGGCCTCCCGAAAAATTGGGGAAATTGCAAGGGGGAAAATTTCCCTCCGGGGGGCAAAAGATGGGGCACCCAAAACTTTCACGAAAAATCTCTTCCCCAAATTTAAACTCAGTGGGGCTTGGACAAGATGGGAAAGGAAATGTTCAGTGGTAATGGGGGGCCAATTGTGACTGAGGTGTTTTTTTTGGGCAAAAGGATTTCTTTTGGATTTACCAAATTACACCCCACAGGGAGACCCTCTTCTGGGTAGCTGGAAAAAACTCGTGTTAATAAGAGATACCCCAGACCCGTGTCAATAAGGAAAGGGGCTTTTTGCCCTCTATTCACAAGTAAAACCCTAGGTCCCGTGGGGAAGAAAAGAAGGCAACTGGAAAAAAAAAAGAGGTTAGAAAGGGTCGGGTGGGCGGGGTCCCGGAGGGTCCCCCAGTGTCCCGAGGGTCCCCCAGTTTTCCCCTTAGTAAAAAATTTTTCTTTTGGAGCTTGACTGGGGGTTTTTCGGACGTTCCCTTCGCGGTTTTTTGGGGCCTTGTCTTGATAATGGGCCCAGTTTTTTGACAATTGAAAAATTTTGGGTTTTCGGCGGCCTGTTTGGGGAAAAAAAGGGGGGGGTTTGGAGAAAGGGCTTTGGGCCTTTCCCCCCCTCGAGGGGTTTTTAAAAACCTGAGAATGTGGAGGAGAGGCATAGCATATGGAGAAGGTTTTTCATGGATGCCCCTTCCTTATTCCCCTAATTTTTATTTCCCCTTTTTTTGTTAAATTTGAAAATTCATCAACTTTCCCCCTTTCTTTACCCTTTGCATTTTTCCCAAAATTTATTCATGATTTATTTAAAATCTTTAGGATTTTTTGACATTCCATTTGGGCTTCCCGTGTGGCAATTGAAGGTTAACCTAGTATTTCAAAAGTTTCAACAAAAACCCTTTGGGCAAAAGTTTTTCCCAAAAGTAAAGGTTGTTTTTTTCCAAAGTTTTTTAGTGTTTAAAAATTTTTATCCCCACTATTTTCTTTAACAACTTTTAAAATTTTTAAAGGTATTCCGTACAGACTCTTTAGCCCGTGTTGGTTTTATTTATTAATAGCTTTTAAAACTGCCTCTTTTTTTAAAATTTATCAAAAAAATTTCTGGTTATTATGTTCCATGTTATTGAACATTTTCCCCCTAAAACTGGGTCATCTCCTCTTTAAACTGTGTTTTTAAAGGGATTTTTGTGTTCCTGGGGTGAAAATACAATGCAAAAAAAATGGTAAAATCCTGTCAATTTATGTTTTTGGGTGATAAATCTTATTTTTTCCCGCTCCCGGCCCTTTCCCGTGGGTTTTTTTTTTGTAATTTTCCCAAATTGTTTAGCCCAAAATGCAATAAATTTTTTTTGGGGGCATAAGGCCCTTTCATGGGGGGGGGCCACTTTCCTTATTTTGGCCTGGTTTAAAGGGCCCGGAAAGGGGGTTTTTTCTTCTTGCTCCTGTTTCCCGTTGTGCTTCAACTTGTTTTCTTTTTTGTCCTCCCCCTCTTATGATGTTGGCAGCATCTTTTATGTGGGAATACCGGTCCCCTTAATTTGGGGTTTGTGTGTGTTCATTTGCAGGTGGATGTATGTTAAGTATGATGTGATGTTTTTTGTTGCAATGGGAGTGTTTGTTCCCGTAAATTTAAGGATTTTCTCCTAATTTTAGGCTTTTCTCTTTGATGGGTTTTAAACTACAGACCTTGGCCCCCTTCTAAGATTTTTTATAAAAGGGGCATTGGAGGTTTAAGGGTTAAACGGGGAGGAAACCTAAACAGGTCAGGAATATTCCCGCAATAGCAATAAACTGATGTTTTGGAGGGGTTTTCAATGAAGTGTTTTGCTCGTGTAGAGGTTTCTGGTGGGCAGGTTTTCTTGAAAACATCTTTGGAGTGTACTGTAAGGTCTCTCTTTTTTTTGAGAACCCCCAAAGCCCCTGTTTAAGCATTTTAAAACATTTTCAAACCCCAGCATCATCTACAAAGTTCATTAGTTTTTTTTGGTTTTTTCAATTTTTTTTGGGGACTGTACCACCCTCTAAAGGCTTTGGTGTAGTACAAGAGGTTTTAGGGGGAGTGTCCGTGGTGTTAAAGATGGGTTGTTTAGTGTTATTGAGGTGTCCCCCGAAGCTAACAACTTTCGTTTTTGGGGGTTCACTTATCCAATTGCAAAAAAAAATTTTTTTTTTCTGTTCTTTACAAAAAGAAGCTATTTTTTTTGTAATGTTTCCCAAATCCCCTGTACCTTCTTGGGGGTAACTAAAGGGATACACAATCGCCTTTTTTTCCAAAAAAAGGGTGGGATGGGGCTACCCCATAATTTTTTGCATAGGGGGGCATTGGACCTTTTCCTTCGGTTTTTAGGATGTACCCTTTTTCCTATCTGGGGGGCACATCAGACTTGTTCTTTCTGCAAGTTGATGACCATTCCCTTTTTTATTTAAGTCCTTTTAACCAAGGGGAATAGTACTCCCCCTCGTTTAGATGGACTAAAACAAAAAAGTTTATAGCTCCCCATAAAACCCTTTACAGGCACTCCTTGCTCAGTGGACACTTTCTATATTATTAAAAAAGTTTTTTGGGTTTTGGCGAAATTTTCTTTGTACCTTTTTGGGAATCCCTAAATACAATGGGCAATTCTCAAATGAAATGTAATAACTTTTCTTCTATTTGGGGACTTATTATTTGTAAACAGGGATACTAACAAACCCAAAGGGAAAAATTTTATGTGCAAAAAAAACGATATAACAACCAAAAAAGAAGGAAAAAAATAATAGCAACAAAAAACAAAATTTTGTGCATCACAAGGGAAACCCAAAAAGTATGAAGTAAGAAATTATCTCACCGCTTGGGGGGCAGCCGCCCCCCCAAAGGGGAAGAAAAAAAAAAGAAAAAAAAACAAAACAAAAGCCAGCCCAATTTTAAAAAAATGGATCAAGGGCAAAAAAAACAAAGTTCAGTAAACAAAACAGATAACTTATTTCAAATTTTTAAAACAACACTGTAAATTGTTTACAATTTCTTATCTCAAAACCCTTAATTTTTTACAACTTTTATAAAACTTTAACTCCCAAACTATAAATCAAATTGATTTCGGGGGAACGTGGGGTGGGAGAATAATAAAAGAAACCCCACTCACTTCACTCAGCAACTAAAAGGATCCAAAAACCTTTTTGCAGAGAAGCTATGGATTTGTGTTTGGGGGAAATTTCCCCACGTGCTAGCAGATCCGGTTTTTCAAAACAAAAGGGGGGGTTTTGGTTTTCCCGTTACTCCCGGGGATAGGTTTTTAAACCCATTCCGGCCCCCAAAATTATGTAGATATCCTTTCTTAGCAACCTCTCTGTCTCCCTCGGCCCTGAAAAAAAACAACAAGGCCTGCGATTCTATTCAAAGTTTAAAGAATACCTTTATTATGGATGAATTTTTTTTTTTTTGGGGGTTTAAAACTGTATTTTTATTTTTAAATTTAAATTTTTTTTGGCTTCAGCGTTTTAAAAAATTTATATAGACAGTATCCCAATCCCCAATATATAATTTTCACAGCTTTTTAGCCCCTTCAGCGAGGAAACCCATGACTTGCTGAAATTAAAGATTTTAAAAACAACTTTTCAAGTTTCAGGGGACTTAAAAAAATTTTAAAAAAAATTTCCTATAAAACTTTCCCAATTTGGGGGAGTAGATGAGAAAAGAAAAACAGGTAGAAAATTTCCCAAAAACAACGAATAAAGGCAGGGTGAAAAAGGTTATATACCCGTGTGCACATTACCCCAAATTCGGGGAAAAAAACAATAATCTTCCCGGGCCTTCCAAACCATGTAAAAGGGTTTTCCAAATCATCATTTTAAGGGTTTGTAAGGTATTCCATATTCTTAATTTTTTTTAATTTGGGTAAACTTTTAAAGCCTCTCTAGAAGGAGGGGAAAACCCTTTTTCCCAGTCCCTTTGCTATCAGCATTTTGCTGCGTTACTTATAAAAAAATTTAGCCTCCCCATTCTAGGGAACCCAACGAAGGGAATGGGATATTTAAAATTTAAAATTTCTAAAGGCGTTAGGGGCCCCAAAAAACTGAAAAATTTCCCCAAAAGGCTAAAAATTTTTACCTGCCTCCAAATGACTTATTTTGGGGTAAAGCCCAAAAAACACATCCCGGTTTCGTCTGCTCCCGACCCCCACCACTTTCCCCAAACATACATCTGGTAGAGGGGGGATTCAGCTTTTTGAAAGGGGGGGGTTTTGGGTTGTGATCCCAGTACACAAAAAATTTAAAATTTGATTTTTTTGTTCTGGATGGAATTAGATGACCCTAGAACCCGGGGGCCCAAAATACTTTGAAATCTTCCTGAAAAAGGGGGAAAAACCCCAAAAAACCTTCCCTTTGGGCTTATATGCGTGCGGTGTGGGGGTCTCCTGATCGGGAAAAGATAACCCAATTGGTATATAGCCAGTCACCCCCTTTGAGGGATTCAGCTCGGCAGATTTGTTCAAAAGTATTTTGGGTTTTGGGAAATACCCTATTTGCCCCCAGAAACCGACCCCAAATAAAGTGTTTTTATTTGTAAATATGAAAAAAAAAGGCAAGAGGATGGTTCCCCAAAAATAAAGTTGCAGCCCCTGGAAGGGCTTTACCTTTTAACGACGTGGGCCCACAATATCAGCAAAATTTGAAATAATTTGTTTTGATCCATGGGGAAACTTTACCCCTTTGCCCCCCCCCAATTTGGGTTAAAGCAGAAAGGATGTCTGGGTGAGGCCTTGGGAGCGGAGCCCAAATCTATCACAGACTTTCCCAAACCCGGGCCGGTCAAAGACAGGGAAATCGCAGGGGGGGTTTCCTTTTTAGTTTTTGTGGTTGCCCAAGCAAGGAGTTGGGGTGCTAGGGGCCTTTCCTTAATTTTCAAGCCCCAAACCCAAACTGGTGTTTCCCTTTGAGCTGTGCCAGGTGGGTTTAACCCTCAATTTTTGCTGCCCAAAAATATTTAGTGACGTTTTGGCACCGGGGAGCCCCCCTTTTTTCCCTTCCGGCTAGTAATACATTTTTTGGGAAATTTAAATGTCTTTTTCGGGCCCATAAAAATTGGATAAAGTGGGTTGTAGGGATTCAGTATTGCCATGGCACTGGGATTTTGCGTCTCGAACAAATACTTTAAATTTTTGGAAAGGGGCCCGGGACTTTTTAAAAAGCAGCAAGCGAGCCCCAAAACAGGGAAAAAAGCCAACTTTTTCCTTCTACCCATTTTAATTTTTTTTTTTTCTGGATTAATTTTGGGTGTTATGTCTATAAAGAAAAGGGTTTTTCTGGGGTCAAAAAAATCCCCAAGTATTTGAGAGGTCCCCCTTTCCAACGGTAATTAAAAATTTGTCCTGAGTGGTCAACCTGGGTTTCGAGATGCCAATGGGCAATCCCTTTCCTTTTTTTTGGCCATATTTTTCTTTTTTAACCTGATTGGGTACAAAATTTTTCTAGAAGAAAATAAAGGGTTAGGTGGGCGTCATAATTGGGGAACAGTAAGCGTTAGCAATACGTCACCCGCATAAAAGCGATACTTAAAACCTCCCCGCCCCCCTACCAAGATCCCTTTAACGTTGGGGGATATTTCAAAATCGCTGCACCCAAAGGGGGTCAATACAAAGGGAAAACAAAAGGGGGGGGGAAAAGGGAGGGCACCCCCTGTCTAGTTCCTTTGGGGAAATTGTTATTCTAGAGAAAAAGCATGGGGAAAGTCTAATGGAAGCCGATGGTCTAGAGTAGACCCCAAAACCGGTGCGCGGCAAAAAACGGGCCCTCCTTCCCCCCGGGGCCCGAAAGAGTTTTGGAATTTTTAAAAGGGAAAAAAAATCTAGGGCGATAAAATTCCCCTTTTCTGCATCAAGGTTTAAACAAGGGAATATGACCCTTTTTTTAAATTACAATATCAATGAGATCAACGGTTTCTTTTTGGTATTGCCCCCCCCCTTTGTGGGCCCCCGGGCTAAATCCTACTTGACCCTTTTGTGAAACCAGGTGGGGTCATGGGGTTTGGGGAACGTCTATTTCCCCAATATTTTTTTTTAAAAATTTTCAAACGGCATTCAGTAGTGCTATGGGCCGAAAAAACTACCGACCCCCGTGGACCCCCCCCAAACTTTGGTATTAGGGGGGGTTTTATAGAGGGGTAACATTGCCCTCAGGTGGGAAAGGGCCCCCCTGCAGAAAGGAGTTATATAAGGATTCAAATCCCGGGAAAGTGCAATTGAAAGCCCTGTTTTTAAAAGGGTAAGAAAACCCCGCCCGGGCCCCTGGAGTTTTCCCAGGGGGGGGTTTCCCAAATTTAACCCCCAAAATCTTTCCCCCGTCTTTTCCCCGTTTTAAAAGAACCCCAAAAGCTTCTGTGAGGGGACGTGGTCCCCCACACTTGGGTTAAAGAACCCCGTTAAAAATCTACCCCGGCCCCGCCCCCATTTTGGGGGGGCACTGGGAAAATTTTGTAGGTTTTTAAATATTATGGAAAATATCTGAAAAAGGATTTGGGTTTGTTAGATGGGTTACCCCCCGTATTGTTCCGCAAAGCATGCGGGCAAAGCCCGCATCTATTTCCGAAGACCCTGGCTAGCGGAAGTGTGAGCTTTTTTGGGCTCTTTCAAATATTTCCCCTGGTAAAAGCAAAACGCCTTTTCCACACTGTGCATCCCCCAAACTCTTATTTTGGGACCCTCGGTTTAGTATGCGTCGCGGGTTTAGATTTTTTGGGCGTTCCCCGGGGCCACCTTTTCCAACCTCCTAAGTTTTTGTAACCCCACTCTGCCTTTGTTTGTCGTCGGTCCTTTCTTTATTTGGGGGTGTCAGCGCTATACATTTGCCCCGAAGTACTGTTTGTGCCCCCTCCCAAAAAACGGGGGTGTTGGGGACTGACCCCTACATTATCCTCAAATTTTTATTTTTGTAAAAATGGCCCCAACCCCTCCCCTATTTTATCGGTTTCCAAAAAAAGGGACTCATTAAGTCTCCAGGGGCCCAAAACCTTTTTGTAGAAAGAGTTTTTCCCCTTTAAATTTACACAAACCCGTGAGCTAAACCCGCCCTTTGTTATCAAATCCGTTTTCCGCGGTTTCCCATCCCCCCTTTAGGGCAAAAATTTTTTCCAAGATGTAATCGTTTTTGGAGTGAAAAGGGTTTGGGGGTTTTGGAAAAAAAAAAGAAAACCCTTCTCTGTGGGTGAGCAACCCCCTAAGTAAAAACAGGTAAACCCTACAAAATTAATTGTTAAAACCCCTTGGGAAACGGGTCCTGCTGTGCCACAAAAATTTAAACCGGGGGTTAAGTGTTTAATTTTGTCAAAAATTTTTCTGAAAAAAAAAAATTTTAAAAAACCCCCCCCCTTTAATAACCCCCAAAGGGGGTACGGGATAGTTTAAAGCCAATATTTTGGCCCCCAGAGAAATTTTATTTGGCCTAAAATTAGGGGCTTATATTACATAAAAAACAGGGGATCCCCCCAGGGTTCCTTCAAGTACAGTTAACACCCCCCTGGACCCAAACTTAGAATTTGTAATAAATATGGGGCGGCGCCGATAGCAATTTTCCCAAACTACCCCCTTTTTCTTACCCTTTGCGGCTACTTTAAGATATCGGATAAAGGGTTTCAGGAAGTTAAATTTCCCCCTCTCTATTGAAGTCTCTCTTGCAAAATTACCAATTAGGTTTTGTTCCCCCTCGGTCTCCCAGAGGACCCCTCTCTTCGGGTTTTGAGTTAAGCCCTTGACTTTTACTTTTGAATATGTTTAAATTCTTTGGGAATCCCATTGGCGGCCAAAAACACTAATTTCCCCACTCCCGGGTTTTTGATCAGACTTAAAGTACCCCCAAGAAATATAAGGGATACAAAGGGGTTCACGAGCCTATAAAAAACCCAACAAAAAACATATAAAAATTCCAATGGTCCCGGGGTTTACTAAAAAATCTCGGCGAGGTAAAAAACTACATTTAAAAATCCCTAACAGGAGGCCCAGTGTTTCCTTTTGGAACGGGGTCGGAGGGTTTTTCACTTTTAAAGGGTAGGTGACCACCTAAAGGGGGGGTTTTCAGGTCCAGGGGACCAAATGATGGGCCGCGAGCACCTTTAAGCCCGTAAAAAAATCGTGCTAGAGAAAAAAAATTGTTTTAACCTTTTAGAAAACATAGGGGGGGGCCAGCAAACTCGGGACAAGCCAATATCTACAAGGCAGTGACCAGCTTCCCACCCCCCCCCCAAAAAGCTGATAAGGGGGAAAACCTTTCAGGCGGGAAAAAGTAATTTGCAAGAATAGAGCAGTTTCAATACCGTTACACTAAGTACTCATAAAAAATAAGCAGTTTTGGTATAGTAGAATCCCTTTTTAAAACTACCCGATTAATGTCCAAATTTCCAGGGCACGTTAAAACCCAAACCATGAACATTTAAAAGCCTACCCCTCAAAAATCCTCTTAGAGGGGGGGGAAAGGAAAATCAAAGAAGGGTCAAAAAGGAGAAAAAAGGGGGGGAATTTGCTCCCCGGACCTACGACTCTAGGTGTCAAGAGAGGCAGGGCCTCCCCAGGACGCCCCCAAAAGCCCTTTTGGGGAGGGAAATCTTTTTTTCCGGGGGTTTGCATTTTCTCCCACTCAGGGGGAGGGGCAGGGGGGGGGGGTCTCCACCTCCAATTGGTGAGTTGAGGTGAAAAAAACTCTAATGCAGAAAAAAAACGTGGGGGTCAAAAAAAGGTTTTTGCGAAGTACTGCAGAGGCCCTTTTCTGGAAAGCATGTAGGGCAAAGGGAAACCCCCATCTGTACGGGTTTTTGTGGTTTTTTCAAAATGCCCGGGCAAAGGCCTAAGATGCCGACGTTTCTGTGTATCCGGGGGGGAATAGATGGGGAAAAAAATTTGTTGTTTTTTGTCCTTTATTAAAGGGGATCTCGGGGGCTAGCTTTAATCTTAACCCTTTTCCCTTTAAAGGGCCCGAAAATTTAAGGGGATACGCAAATTTTATCACCCCGGATAAAGGCAGAACCCTTGGGGTTTAAGAGCTTGGGGGCTCAAATCCTTTTTTTACGGGAGCGGGGCCCTGGTTTCACCCGGGGACCTTTCCCAAAAAAAATTTTCCTCCAGCCCTGAAAGCATTTTCCCGCCTGCAGTTTTCGGGGACCCCCCTCACTCTGAGGTTTTTTTCCCCCGCCCCCTATTGTCCAGACCCCTCTATTTGGCGACTTTCTCCGAAGGGGGGTTTGTTTGGGGTTGTCACAGCCGTTTTGAAGGACGAGAAAATATTGCCTGGTGTGTTCAGGGGTGGATTCAAGGAAAATAAAACTATTTCCCCTATATGCTTTTTTTCCCCCCGGGGTTTGGAAGGGCAGACTCACTTTAAAGGGTTTTTTAAATTTCCCCATTAAAAGACTTTTTTTAGTTCCCCCTAGTAGGGGATCTTTAAAAAGGTTGTTTGCAATCCGCGGTGGCGCTGAAGGCGAACTTGACTGTGTAAGGGGAAAGGGTGTCATCGGGGACATTGGGGAAAAAACCCCCAAGCAAAAAGGGCTTTTCTGGGCTTACCCGGGGTCGCACCAAACTCCCGAGGCCAGATGGTCACCCGGGGAAAGGGGCCCCCCTTAAATGTCCCCTAGACGACTTTTTTAATATTTTAGTAGTATTAAACAAAAAAAGGGGGAAAAGGTGTCACAGGGGCCGTTCAGGGCCGTTTTTTGGGGGCTTCCCAGGGAACTTGTTTTGTGGGGATCCTGGTTAGCTGCTGGGGTTGATCCACAATGCGGGGGGGGATGTTTCCCTATACTGGGGTTTCCCCCCTGTGAGAAAGGGAAAGTCCGGGTTTCCCCTTTTCCCACCCAATGTCCCGGTATATAGGGGGGTTAGAAGCCCCACTGTCATGGGGATCATTTCCAAAAAACGTTGGACTGGGGCGTTCTTGGGGCTTGATGATGCGCCCCCAGAATCCCGGGGAAAAAGCTGAGACCCCCGGGGAGCCCTCGGGGGTTGTATTCACGGGGGGACCGTCCCTCAGCCCTCCCCAGGGAAACGGGGCCGCAAACCAGGGAGAACTCCCCGGGGACCCTGCGTTCAGTCGGGTCCTCCCCCGGAAGCGCAGAGCGCCCGGGCCGACCCCTCCGCCGGAGCCCTTTCTCACTGCGCTTGGTATTTGCGTCGGGGGTTCCCGCGCTTTTTTGGCTGCCCGGCAAAATTTTCTGGGCAGGTGAGGGGCTGGCCCGTGCCTCCGCCTTGCTCGTGCAGCTCGAAATGGCGGTGGGGTTTCCGGCCGGCCCGCCCCAATTTTAAAGCGCCAACTGCCCGGACTTCCGGGCAAAGGGCCGAAAAGGCCCCTCCTGACCCCGGTTTTTTTAAATTTTTTCCGGCGGGAAAGAAATGAAGCAGGCATTGCTGTCGCCCCACACGAATCCCCCCTGGTCCTGGTTTAGTAGGGAAAACTGGGTCCCCGGCTGTCTTGCCCCGGATGATGCAGGATTGCCCCCGATTCTGCAGCGATCTTCCGGAGACAAATTAAATCAGCGGCCATCTTAGTCAGCGTCCAAAACCCCGCCGGGGCGACATGATTTTTTTAAAAGGGGAAAAGGCGTGATCATACCCGGGGAAGGGAGGGGATTTTACAATCCAAAACAAATTAAGGTTTTTTAGAAAAAGATATAGGTTACAAACCAATCAGGGTCTTTAAAGTAAAGATTTCCATTTAATTTTTTAAAAACATGACACCTCCAAACTACCCCAAAAAAAAAAAAATGAATTTCTTGACATCTGTTTTTAGTTTTCGCTAAATTAAAAACCTTAAACAAGCAGGGGAGCTAGGGGCCCGTTTTTCAAATGCCCCGGGGCCCTTTTAGACGTATTCTAGACCCAAAAATTTTTGATGTGAGGAAAAAAGAAAAATTGTCCCTTTTTTCCCAGTCCAGAAAATTTTATACGAATATTAGACAAAGATTTTAAATTTGAAGAAGGGCAAAATGGATGCCATTAAAAAAACTAAAATTATTTTAAACCTTTTTTTCAATTTTTGGTTTCTACCCTAAAAATTTTAAAAAACCCGATTTCTAAAAATTCAATTTTTTCCCTTCCCACTTTGGGGAAAAACTCCCTTTCCCTTATCAAAATCTGGTGGGGAAACCCCCCCTTTCCCAACCCGGAAAAACTTTTATTTTCCGTAATTTTTCTAACCCCCAGTACGGTTTCCCCAAGCATCCTCTTTTGGGCCCGTTATTCTAATTTTAATGGGAAAATTAAAAAATATAAGGCTTTTCCCTTTTAACATCCTCTGCAGGGGTGATACTTTGTAAAACAAAGGTAAAGGGAAAACACAAAATTTTAAAAAGTCTTTCCTGACCTCCCCCAAATGTTTCACCAGCTAAAAGGTCCCGGTTTACTGTGGTGTTTGGGTCACTTCCTTTTTTTTTTCCTTAGGTTAAAAAACCCCTTTTTAGGGCCCCACAAATTTGGCCCCGAGAATTTCCCCCAAAACCCCTTCCCCCCTTTTTTCTCTCCTTAAAATTTCATATTTTACCAAAATAAAAAATGTAAAACAGCAAAGATGAAAGGGGACTGTTTAACCCCCTTTCCCGCTTGGTCTTTTTGGGTTGTCTAGCGGGGAAGTGCGTTTTCCCGGCCCCAAATAATTTTGCATTTCGTTGGCGATCGTGCGGGCCCTTTTGGGGAAGCCCCGCCCCGTCCCCGACATGAAAGCGGTTAAAAATTTCGCATCTTCCCCGGGCCCGAGTTTAGCCCGGGGGGGGGTTTATTAACCCCTTTGATGTCGCCGACCATTTATGGTCGGCATCAAAGGGTGGGCAGGCCCGGGGTGAGTCCCTTTTGCCCACGATTTCCCCCGCAAACGGCGGGAGAGATGCCAACCGCTGGGCTCTTTTCCGACTTTCCCTGGAAAGCATTGTGGGGCCCTGGTGTTTGGGGTTAAACCCTAGGACCAGTAACAAGCAAAAAACGCGTGGTTTAAAGGTCTACCATTGTTAAAAGCAATCTGGGCCATTGCTGGTTCAAAACCCACTGGGGAAAAGTGAAAAAAATGTGGAAAAAATAAAAAAAGGGAAAACACAAAAAAAAAATAAAAAAAACCGTTCCCCCGCCCTTTTCCCCTTTACAAATGCCTAATCGCCCCCCAAAAAAAATTTAGAAATAAATAAAGTACCCCTATTTGGGATCGGCCCCGGGGGTGTAACGACCCAACCCATAAACTTCAATTTTTTTTTCTATTTTGCCCCTAGGAAAATTAAAAATTAACAATTCTCAATTTACAAAGAACTAAAACGAAACCCTTTTTTTATGATAACATAAAAATCTATTTAAAATCTTTAAAAACCTTGGGGGTTTTTTTAACCTCTCCCAAATTTTTCCCTTTCTAAATTTTGGACGGGGAAAAACTCCTTTTCCATTTTCCAAAACTTTGGGGGAAACCCCCTATTTAAAGGGGAGCCTTACATATACGTAATTTACCCAACTCCAATAAGGGAAACCCCAAAAAATCCCCCTTTGGCAGTCATCCCAAATTTAAACTATAAACTTGTCACATTAATTCAACCCCCCACGGTGAACGTGTAAAAAAAAAAAACAAAAAAAAAGTCACGAAATTTTGGGTTTTTGTTATCCTAAAACACATAAAAAGGGAAAAAAAAGCGATCAAAAAAATCAAAATTAAAAAGCCCCCAAAAATTTGTAAAAAAATTTAAAAAATCATTCAAACCCCCAAAAAAAAATCCTTACCCGTTCCCCTGTAACGGAAAAAAATTTAAAAAATTTTTGACTCTCAAGAGATTGCGATGCATAAATATTGTTTTTTCAAATAAAACACTTTTTTTTTTAAAAGTGTTTCACAATAAAAAAAAAAATTTATAAATTTAGTATCGCCGTAATAGTTTCGACCCAAAAGGGGTAAAGGGTAACTGGTATGGGTTTTGCCCCAGGGAGCGCCGTTAAAAAAAAAAAAACAAAATTTAAGGTTTTCGTATTTTTTTTAAACCCCGCCTTCCAAAAAACAGATTTTAAAACTGATCAAAAAGTTTTTTGTCCCCCCCAAAAAAGTTTCCCTAAAAAAGTTAAAAAAATTTTCCCCCAAAAAAAAAAAGGCCCCCTACATGTCTGTACAAGAAAAATAAAAAAAATTATGGGGGTCTCAGACTATGGGGGAAAGCAAAAAAAAAGGGGTTTTCTTTTTGAAAAATAAAAGTTTTTTATTGTGTTTTAAAAACAATAAAAAATAAAAAAATTATAAAAAATTGGGTATCGCTGTAATCATATGAACCCGCTGAGTTAAAACTAGCATGTCATTTATACCCCCACGGTGACCACTGTTTAAAAATGAAAAAAAAACAATACCCGGAATGCCCGTAATTTTTTTTAAAAATTTTCTCAAAAAAACCTTAATAAAAAGTGTTTAAAGATTTATTTTGCACCCGATAATGTTACTAATAAAAAAAGTAAAATCATCCCCCAAGAAATAAGCCAAAAATCAGGGTCCGAAAAGAGAAAAATGAAAAAAAATTTTGGTTAAAAAAAGGACAAAATTAAAAAACGCAATTTTTATAGGGTATTTTTATTGTGTAAAAGTAATTTAAACATAAAAAAAAATATATAAAAAAATTTTTATCACTGCAATCCCCCCCCCTTTTCATTTGGGGGCCCCTTTCAGAAAAAAAAAAACTATGGAAAACCTGTGCCCCCCAAAATGCAAAATAAAAACCTAGCTGAGATTTCCCGAGGGGTGGGTGAAACCAAAATTTGGGGTGACCTTTTGGAAGGTTTAAACCCGTTTTGGTACTTTTTGGGGGTTTGCAAATGCGACA
The DNA here is from genome assembly GCA_025379985.1 of Phyllomedusa bahiana. Taxonomy (NCBI): domain Eukaryota; kingdom Metazoa; phylum Chordata; class Amphibia; order Anura; family Hylidae; genus Phyllomedusa; species Phyllomedusa bahiana. The sequence continues at coordinate 20,592 of JAODAL010026141.1, forward strand.
TGCCCCCCCCAAAAAATTTCGCCTCCAAAAGCCAAATAACACTCCCTCCCTTTACCCCTTTCCATGCCCCAAACAGCAGTTTACACCCACAAAGTAGGGATTGCCGAACTTGGAAAAAATTGGGGTTTAAAAAAATTTTTGGGTTTCTTTTTTTTTTAGGGGTTTTCCCTTTTAAAAAATTTTAAAAATTTTTTCCCCGGTAAAATTCAGAAGTTTTTTGGGGGAAAAAAAAAAGTTTTAATTTTCAAAACCCCACCTGTGGGGTCGATATACTCATACAAAACCCGGTTATATTCCGGTTTAAAGGGGGGTAGTTTTCCCCAAATTGGGGGCCCCTTTTTTGGGGTTTTTTATTAAGTTTTTGCACCCCTTTGGGTGTCTGCAAAAACCCGAAAAGGCGCCTAAAAAAATGGTAATGAAAATTTAGGGCCCCCGGTCCAGTAGGTGCCCTCCTATTCGGGGTTGTTTTTGTGCCAAATTTGCGCAAATAGGGCCACATTGGGGGTATCGCTGAACACAGAAAAAATTTGGGGAATCAATTAAGTTGCATTTCCCTGATAACATTTACAGTATTCTTGTGAAAAAATGGATTAAAATTTAAAAACTGCCAAAAAAAAAAGGGTTTTTTTTAAATTTTTATTCCACTTTGCTTTACTTTCCTGTGAAAAAACCCTTTAAAGGGTTTTTAATCTTTTCCCAAATGCTGTTTTGAATACTTTAAGGGTTTTTTAGTTTCTTGATGAAGTCTTTATTGGGGGGACCTAACATAAGGGGCCCAATTTAAAAATCACGTTAGGAAATGGACTGGTCCCCAAAAAAAAGGTTTTTGGGAAAATTTTTTTTAAAATTTTGAAAAAAATTACTCTAAAATTTTTAAAGCCCCCCAATGTCAAAAAAAAAAGGGCATTTAAAAAAAAAAGATGCCCCCCTAACAGAAAACATATGGGAGATGCTTGTTATAAACAATTTTTAGTGGAAAAAATATATGTCTTACATGCAGAAATTTTTTAAGTTAAAAAAATAGGTTTAAATTTTTTTAATTTTTTACGATACTTTAAATTTTTCAAAATAAACAAGCATTTTTTTGGGCCAAAAACTTCTTTTCATACTTAAAGCACAAAGGGGTCACGAGAAAAAAAATCTCTGAAACCATTGGGGTAGGTTAAAAATGTAAAAAAAAAGTTATTTTTTAAACAAAAAAAAGGGGGGGACAAAACCCCATTTTCCCCAAAGAAAATTTTAAAAAATTTTTGGGGCTTCTCCTTTTTGAAAAAGGGCAAAAAAACTTGGGCTTTTTTCCGGGGGGTTTAAAAAAGGGGCGGAATTAAATCCCAATTCAAATTTATCTAAATTTATTGGGGAAAATTTAGGGGTAAAACACCTTTTTGTGAATTTCGCTATTAAGCTCCTTTTTAAAAGATCCCGCAAGTTGTGCAAAAAAATTTCTTTAAAACATTGAAAAATTTGAAATGTACATTCCCTTAAAAGGTTTCAAATAGTTCATTTTTAAAAAAAAAAAAAATTTTTTAAGGGAAATTTTATTTTGATTTTTTTGAAATTTCAACCAAAAAAACCAATTTTTCCCCAAAAATTTTTGTTTGATTAAATTTAAGTTTCAGACAATTGAGAAACAACCTACAACTCCTACTGCCTTGCACGTTATTCTCTCAAACTACCTAGCGTTATCTATTGGCAATAAACACACAACTGAGAACTTTCAAATTACAAGTTTAGGAGCCATCTGTAAGCATTTTTAGGTGTGTAAAGTTAATAATCTCAAACCACCTAGGGTAATCTGTTGTTTTTTGGGTTTTGGGAAAATAAATTTTACAAAATTTTTTCAGTAAAAATTAAAGAAAAAGGTAAGGTAACCACTGTAGCAAGATGTTAACTCTTACCCACTTTAAATTTACCCTGAAAAAAAAAGAAAAATACCTTTGAATAAATTTTTAAATTGATATTCCTCCCAAAAAATTTTATTTAGAAAAATATTTTTAAATTAAAAAGGGTTGTCTTTGCTTTTTAAAAGATTGGGTTTTAATTAAAAGATCTTTAAAAGCAAGACTTTGCAATTTATGGGTTAAAAAAAAGTCCCCAAATGGGTTTTGAGTTTTTCCCTGGTTTTGTAGGGTACATCGTCCTCAAATCACTATAGGGATTGAACCCGTTTTTTTTTTCTTCCCCACTGGTCCTTTGCCGGTGATCATTTTTAGTTCTCAATAAGGGGGGGGGCCCCAGAGCCCCTCCCCCCCACAGTATGAGGGGGCCCCTTGTGATTTCTTTTTGTAGGGAAGGGAGGGGGGGGGCTCTACTCCTGGCTTTGTGTCTGTGTAAACTGTGTGCCTGGAAATTAAAAACCCGTGTGTGGGTGCTCCTTTTTGCTCTCTAAAACAGATTGAGGAGAGCAGAGGTAAAGTGACCCGTTGGGCATACGATGGGGACAGCAGTGAATTTTTAATAATTTATGGGTGTGCTGTGGGGCTTTGGGCTATGAAAAAGAACAGTAAGGGGAGCTTTTGAAAAAGTTCATATCCCTCCCCCCGCCCCTGCTGTATTAGTGACCCCATTGTGATTATAAATTTAAATCAATTCACAGCTGCCCTGTGTCTGTTCGGGTGGGGGACAGGGGTTTGTTGTTGTTGAGAGGTTTCCCTGGGAAATTTTTTTTGCTTTAAAAAGGGGGGTAATTAAAGGGAAACCCTTTTCCCTCCCCCCCGCCCCTTTTTTTAGCATAACCCGCTTCACGGAACCCCTGGCTCCATAAAACCACTCATAGTTTTAGCCCTTCCCTGCTTTTTCTCCTGGGCTGTGTGGAGAGGAGCAGAAAAAGCTCGGCCAAAAGCAGAACCGTGCAACTGATCCAGCAGTGAGCAAACCGCCAGCAGACCTAGGGGGAGGCACAAAACAGGTTTAACTCTGACAGCAAAAAAACCCCCGCTCTCCCCCCGCTGTATAGAAGTTCTGCGTTTGGAGGAGGAGAGGGTATCTGTGTGCTGGCGGAATGGGGGGGGAAAAAAAAGAGGCAGACAAAAAGCACGGCCCCCTGAATTCAAAAATCCTATGCTGACCCGGAAAACAAATGGGTAGGCTGAAAAAACAATTGTGAACAACCCCCTTTAAACAGTTAGCAAAGCAAATTAAGTTGTAAACTTTATTCAATTACTATTTATCTATGAAGTATATATTCTACATTAATCTTTAATTATACAACAAAAACAAAAAAACAAACACTCAGCTTTCCCCCCACCCCTTTTCCATTAAAGAAAAGGAGAACAATCATCAACAGCCAAATTTAGCTGCAATGAAAAAAGAATGAGGCTCACTTCACGCTCAGGGGAAAATTTACTAAAAACTCTTCTTCGTGGATTGTGAGTTTGACCAAGTTCAGGCACATTTCCTAAATTACAACTATAGAAATTATCCTTAAAAGTATGGTCTTAAATTTCTTTAACATGCAATGCCGGGCCGGACGTGTGGGAGCCTCTCTTACATTGTGGCAAAGTCTTCTGCTATCTTGAGAATTTAATTTTTTATAATGTATTTAGGAACTACATGAAAGTCCTCGGATGTGTGCAGGAGAATTACCTTCCAATTACATGTAATTACTATGTTTCTGAACATACATGTAACTCCTGGAGACGCTGGAGATCATTTGCATGAAATACACTTACTAACCAATGGCAGAGCCTATCTGACCTATCTTCTCATTGTAGGGGCGGAGCAAAGCCAGACCCGGATGTTCGGAGAAGCTCAATACTGAGAAGGCAGGACAGGGCGGCTCGGACCTGCAGCTGCGCAGTCTGTAATAGGTTCGGATCCCGCACCTTATGTATTAGCATTGTAGCGGGGATCTGTGCAGCTCCCGCCCCTCTATAGTCACGTGACTGAGGTTGCGCGTCCTGTTCATGTAGCCGAGGGGGTAGGGAGGGCAGATCACAGCCACAGGGAGGAGGGAGGTGTGAACCCTCTCCACACGTATCAGGACTGTAGACACTGGAATAGTGCTCCGCCATCCTGGGGAGATTGTCCAATGCCCCAAACATATTCAGTTATAGTTCTTTTTAACCTCTTAATTTTCCAAGGATCAAGGTGCCGCTTATCCTACATGTATTTTTTGTTGTGTAATGTATGTTCTTCTCTGGCGTGGGTGTGCACAGCAGTCTAATCGTGGGGTCTGTTCTTATAATCTTATTGTAAAAAAAAAATAAAGTACCCCTGGTAGTTATGTACTTTTAAGCCATGTGAGTGTGCACAGCAGTCTAAGGGTATGTTCACCCAATGTAATTGCGGGGTGTATTTCAGCGCGTAATTGGGCTGCAATACTCCCGAAATGCGCCCCGCAATTATGGCAATTCATGGGTCTCATAGAGAGCTATGAATTTCGCCTGTCTTCCCCAATGCGTATTGACCACCGGGGGACAGAAGCGACATATCACTTCTTCTCGGGGCCACCCTGCGGTTTAGAAGTATGCGCTGGCTCGCGTGTACTTCTAAAACAGTCGGCGTAATGCGGCGCGTACAATATGCGCAGTGATACGCCGTGTGAATATACTATTATAACAGAGCCTAATTTAATTATCTTCTTAAAAAAAAAAAGTACACAAACGTCCAGCAATATATAAACGTGCAACCTGTTCTATATAAGGTGTATCTGCCTTGGTTGTCTAGATGTTGTGATGTGTGTCCATCAAATAGTAGATCCTGTCCTTATCATCTTAGTAAAAAAAAAAATGTACTCACTTTTTTAACCTCTTAAAGTCCAAGCAATTTTTTTCTATGTTGTTTATTATCTCTATTTTACAGTTGGTTTTCGTTTTCTGTCACAGTACATAAGTCGCCCCCGTGCACAGAACAGTTCTATAATCCGCCATTTTCCGGTGGATTATAGAACACGTTCTAAGTTTTTTGTCGGTTTTCGGATTAGAAATCCGACTTTAGAAAATCCAAGCGGTGTAGAAGATGGGCTCCAGGTAGCTAGGTAGGTATGCTTTAGGTGGGCCCCCACAAAGGTAGGTAGCTAGGTACTGTAGGTTGGCTTTAGGTGGACCCCACATGGGTAGAATACTAGGTAGGTCGGCTTTAGGTGGGCCCCACATAAGTAGGCATGCTTTAGGTGAGCCCCACATGGGTAGGTAGGCTGGACCCCATTAGTAGAAAAAAGAAAAAAAAATTAACTCACCTCTCTCCCATTCCCCTGACATCAGAAGTGCAGGGCAGCTTCTCACAGTGAAGCACAGCATAGGTGGCGCAATGCTATGACGTCATATCATCGCACCACCCACGACAGCACTAGGGGCCAACGCCTGGTAGTTTTAAGGCCTACCAGGCTGAATAATGGAGCAGAGCGCTGGCCGTGCAGTCACTGCCTCTGAATGTTTGAGACAAAGGGCCTGGGTGTTCTGAGGCAGGATGCGAAGGGCCCCCTGTGGCGACGGGCCCGGTCATAGCATCTGCTACGTCAGAAGTTTAGACCCTGACTGAGACATAAGTGCTGATGAACCCTGCTGTAACCTTCAAAGACTGAATGATGAGAGCAACCTGTTTTCTGCTAAACCTTTGTGCCTGAAGAAAGGTCATCTTTAGATTATGTCTCAATTTTGCACCCTGCTGAAGATAAGCAGTTTGTTATATTTGTACTTTATTTAAATAAACACATTTGATTTGGACATGTCTGTGTCTGTGGTCCTTGTGACGGAGGTGAACCCCCCACAAGCTATGAAAGTGTATGCGTGCATTATATACATATATATACATATTGTGGCAGAGCAATCTTGTTCAGTTGCAGGTTTCTGCCACCAGGTGGAATTCAGCAGGATACCTGCTACAGAGGTGCCACAGAAAACCTGAGCTCAGTGGGGGAAGGAAACTTTTTGGTGTCAGCAACAATAGGTTACTGACACAGGTAGCTAGTATGGCTGCCTGGCAGCTAGGTATGGGTTTGCTTTCCTGAGACGGTCATAACGTTGGGTGGGAGGCCATCCCCATGTTCCAGTGCCAGGTCTTACTAGGCCTATTAAAAGGCTGGTACTCCAGGTGAGCAGGGGGTGTGATTGCTAGTTGGACATTTGGAGCAGCAGAACTGGGAAGAGAGCTCTGGGCCACAGAGGCTTAAGGGAAGCCTGGTACAACAGTGAGGACGCTGGAGTTTGGGGGTGCTGTGCGAAAGGCACAGACCTATGGACAGAGAGGGACTCTGAATGTGAGTTAGTGGCGAGACGGTCGAGGATTTCTTTTTATGCGTTTGTTTTGGCTATAAACTGTTGTACACATGCCTCAATAAAGCTGGCTGAGGCCAGTATAAAATGTTCCCCGGTGTTGGGAGGATTTGTGTGCCAATATCGTCCAAGCAAGGACGGCGACCTAAAAGCCAAGCGTGAATCCCCAAAACGGACCAAGATGGCGTCTCAGAGCTAAGCGGCAGCTTACTATATATATATATATATATATATATATATATATATATATATATATATATATATATATATATATACAAAATATATAAATATATATATATATATATAACATATATATAATATATACATATATATATATATATACTATATATACATACATACACACGCATATATATATAATATAAATATATAATATATTAATATATATATATATACATTATATATATATATATACAGTCCATATGAAAAAGTTTGGGCACCCCTATTAATCTTAATCCATTTTTAGTTCAAAATATTTGGGTGTTTGCAACAACCATTTCAATTTGATATATCTAATAATCGATGGACAAGTAATATTACAGGTTTGAAATGAGGTTTATTGTACTAAACACAAAATGTGCAATATGCCTTAAACCAAATTTTGACTGGTGCAAAAATTTGGGTACCCTTATCATTTTATTGATTTGAATACTCCTAACTACTTTTTAACTGACTTTCTGAAGCACAACATTGTTTTTGTAACCTCACTGAGCTTTGAACTTCATAGCCAGTGTATCCAATGATAGAAAAGGTATTTAAAGTGGCCAATTGCAAGTTGTTCTCCTATTTGAATCTCCTGTGAAGAGTGGCATCATGGCTCCTCAAAACAACTCTCAAGTGATCTGAAAACAAAGATTGTTCAACAAAGTTGTTCAGGGGAAGGATACAAAAGTTGTCTCAGAGATTTAACCTGTCAGTTTTCCACTGTGAGGAACATAGTAAGGAAATGGAAGACCAACAGGGACAGTTCTTGTTAAGCCCAGAAGTGGCAGCCAAGAAAAATGAGAATGGTGAGAACAGTCAAGGACAATCCACAGACCACCTCTAAAAGAGCTGCAGCATCATCTTGCTGCAGATGTGTCACTGTGCATCGGTCAACAATACAGCACACTTTGCACAAGGAGAAGCTGTATGGGAGAGTGATGCGAAAGAAGCCGTTTCTGAAAGCACGCCACAAACAGAGTCACCTGAGGTTGCAAAAGCCCATTTGGACAAGCCGCTTCATTTTGGAAGAAAGGTCCTGTGGACTGATGAAACAAAGATTGAGTTGTTTGGTCATACAAAAAGGCGTTATGCATGGCGTCCCAAAAACACAGCATTCCAAGAAAAAACACTTGCTACCCACTGTAAAATTTGGTGGAGGTTCCATCATGCTTTGGGGCTGTGTGGCCAATGCCGGCACCGGGAATCTTGTTAAAGTTGAGGGTCGCATGGATTTCAACTCAGTATCAGCAGATTCTTCAGAATAATGTACAAGAATCAGTGATGAATTTGAAGTTACGCCGGGATGATATTTCAGCAAGACAATGATCCCAAACACAGCTCCAAATCTACTCAGGCATTCATGCAGAGGAACAATGACAATGTTCTGGAATGGCCATCCCAGTCCCCAGACCTGAATATCATTGAACATCTGTGGGATACTTTGAAGCGGGCTGTACATGCTCGGCGACCATCAAACTTAACCGAACTTGAATTGTTTTTGTAAACAGAATGTCAAAAATACCTTCATCCAGGATTCATGAACTGATTAAAAGCTACAGGAAGCGACTAGAGGCTGTTTATTTTTTGCAAAAAGGAGAATCATAATAATAATTAATGTCACTTTTCTGTTGGGGTGCCCATAACTTTTGCACCGGTCAAATTTTGGTTTAATGCATATTGGCACATTTTGTGTATAGTACATAAACCTCATTTCAATCCGGAAATATTACTGTGTCCATCAGTTATTAGATATATCAAATTGAAATGGCTGTTGCATAACACCCAAATATTTAGAACTAAAAAAAATTATTAAGATTAATAGGGGTGCCCAAATTCTTTTCCATATGACTGTATATATATATATATATAGTATATATATATATATATATATATATATATATTAATATATATATAATTATATATTAATATACATATATATATATACACACACACACACACATGCTTTGTATTTATATACGTATATGTATATACATATTGTTTAAAAATCTGTGGCAAAAACCATGCTAAAGTTTTCCTATCGGTTTTTAGCCTCCCATATTGACTTCAATAGTAAGTCTTCTGCCATTTTCCTAGTGAAATACAGCAGCTTATTCACTTTTTTTTTTTTTTTTTTACAAAAATGGGGATTTTAAAATCCGAGCTGTGTAGACTACAGCTCAGATTTTCTATTGAGGTCTAAGGGGATGATTTTACATTCAGATTTTCACAGATTTCAGATCCGAAATTGGTGTCAAAATTCGACTGAAAAACCCTGCTGTGTAGACATAACCTAATAAGAAAACACCACTCTTACCTTAGCAAAAATAAGGTTTATTACAATATTTACACTATGACAAAATATAAATAAAAATATTCCAAAAAAATATTCATATAAAGATACATAACTACACATTTTTGCTAATTACAAAACTGAAAAGTGTGGGGTCTTTTATTCACTCCCCAATTAAAACTTTGTAGCCCTCCTTTACTCAATGACATCTAAAAATTTTTTGAGGATGTCAAACCACTTTAACATCTAGAGGCTGGAATTTTCCCCTTTCTTCTTGTCAAATAGCTCTAGCTAAAAGATGTTGCAAATATTTGTAAACAGAAAAATTTTCAGTCATCCCACTTAATTTCAAGTTTTTGGGCTTTTTTCCAAAAAGGACATTTGTAAAGACACAACTAATAGTTGTCGGTGGACAGATTCTCCCACCTAAACTGTCGATCTCAGTAGCTCATCCAAAATAATCCTGGGCCTCTAGAGTTTGGATTATTTTTTAAACCTAACCATGCAATACATTTTTGCCACAACTTTATCCCACTTCGGGTGGTTCCTTGTTTTTCATTAAAGGTTTTTCACGAGTTCTTTGAAACCTCTGGGCCTTCACAAACCGCTGCTTTTTTAAAACTGAAATAAATTGCTACATAAAACTCTTTTTTACAAATTTAAAGTTGACTTCTAAAAGCAATTAATTACACATTCTATGTAGGGATATCAAAGCACAGGGGGCTGTATACATCCACACATCATACTTTTCAGTTTTTCAATTTGTAAAAATGTGGAAAACGCGCATAGTTTTCTTTATACTTTACAAATGCCTGCTACTTTGTGTTTTTCAATCACTATCAAAAAAAATTTTTTTAGCTTGTGCTGTAACATTTAAAAATGAGGAACAGTTCAAGGGGTATAAATGCTTTTGCAAAGGTACTTCAAATGGCAGCAGTACATTTTTACTAGCGTGCAGGCTGATGTTTTTCTTGAAGACTTTTATAAATGACCTGTCACAGCTTGACACATTGTTTTTTTAGGGCCCACGCTTATTACCGTTACCCCCAAAAGGGCTTTTTTTCAGCACAGTGCTACCCTCCATCAGCGGTCGTTCTTCTTTTTTTTTTTGTTTCTCTATGAGTACACAAAATCTGCCTCCTTCCAATAGACTCAATTAAAGCTTTTTCGGACACTTTTTAATATCGTGAACACTAAGCATTCTTGCTAACCCCACCCCTCAACCAACCCTGCCCAAAACCCCCTTTCACTTCCCTTTTTAAAGTACCATGCTGTCATCAGCTTTGCTGGGGAGACGCAATGAGTAGGCCGGGAAACCACTACAGAAGACCAATCCCTTTAAGGGGGTTAAGGGTAAAAAAAAAAAAGGGGGCTTCTAAACTCCATTTTGGCATCCCTTTAAAAAAATTTGGGGATGCAACCCACGGGGATCCACCATCCATCCCGGTACCATGACATTACCAAATCTACAAATTCTTAAATAAAAAAAAAACAGGCAAGAAAAAGGAGCATTATCACAGGTTTACAGCGAACATTTGTAATCTTTACCCCCATGAATTTTAGATAGCCGGGGCTGCACAACAGCAATCACCCTATTGTCCCCCTTTTTTTTCCATTTTTGGCACAAAAAACTTCAGGTCAGAGAGCAGAAAAGTGGCATGCAACACTTTAACAAGAAAAGGGTAAGTACTAATCCTTTAGCCAACTCAAGGTCCCTTTGAGGGGAACCATCTCGGGCCCCCGTGGGGCACTGGCAAAAGAGGGGGGAGATAAAACATAGTGTGCTATCGCTCAGGTTTTTACTTTAGGATGTGAATCGGTAAATCCCCAAATATAAGGGGGCTCAGAATTGAAATGACCATTACACATTTATGACAGTATTGTATTTACTAAAAAAAATTTTTTAAATACCCTTTAAATTTTAAATGCAGCCCTTTAAAAATGGGTTCTTTGACAGTGCAAGAAAAAGGCAAGCAACCCGAAGCTATGCAATTTTAAACATAACTTTTGAAAACCCTCCAAAATTTTGCGAAGGGTTGCATGACATTAGAACAAAAGCACCAGTTTTGACAATGAGATATATTCATTCTATTCATTTTGTTTATTAGCAACTTTCCATTCATTTAGAATAATGTCACAATAAAGGATATTCCGAAAATGTTTAGGTTGAGGAAAATCTGTATTAATCGTCTCCTAAAAACTTTATTTATATGATTTAATTACCTCTTCAGGTTATATACAATTTCATAAACTTTTTTGCCTGGGGGACCAAAAAATTGAGGGGGGCAAATACCCCCCAACTAAATATCTCAAATTTTGTACTGCTGCCACTTTTCAAATCAGGAAGTCTTCTGCTGAATGCTGCCTGGTTTGGTTGCAAAAAATACTGGTTTACCTATGGAAAAAAAACAAACATATACTTCCATTTCAATCCTGCAGGATACAGATAACACATCATTGGCGGTGGATAGAATAGAGACAGAGATAAATAAAAAAGAAAATCTACAGAATTCTTTTAAAAAATGAAAGCAATTTATTGTTAAAAATCTTCCGAACCAGAAATTAAACATTTAGGCCCCCTTTTTTGATCACCCCATTTATCTTGGAAAAGTTGGGGGGACATTAGGAGGGAATTAGTGGAGAATTCCCTTTAATTTTTAAAATTTGGTTTTAAAAATTTTTCCCAGCACCAGGGTCAACCTTTGGATTAGGTTAGAGAGAGGTTTTCAGAAGCAAGTCGAGCAAAAAATAGGGCATGGACCATGGGTTTAGTGTTTTTTATTTTTGTTTTTTTATATTTAAAAAATAAAAATTTTGAAATACCCCTTTGTATTTTCAAATACACTTCAATGTCTCTTCATCTGGAAGACATTCATTTTTTTTTTTTCTATGTCACTAACACCTGAATTGGACTGGGTCCAGTGGACGGTTTTTAAAGGACAGAGCCATTAATAAAAAAAAATGAGGGAAAGGTTACCAAGAAGTATTTATGTACCGTGTATTTCTTTTAAATTGTAAAATTGATTTTTAAAAAGGGGGTACTTAGTGCAACAAATTGATTGTATTCAATGGGAAACCTTTCCTCAATAAAAATTTTGGTTAAAAAAACCCCCAAAAAAAACATCATTAATACCACACAGTAAACAAAGCCCCCAAAAACATGGTGCAATAACGTTTTTCTTTTTCACATTTCCCCCCACTTAAATGTATTTTTTCGGTTTCCTAGTAAATTCATGTACATCAATTTACACCTTTAAAAAGTACCCCTTGTCCCCCAAAAAAAAGCCCCATATGCCCTTTCAATTGAAAACTTTTAAATCATGGCCTTGGAAACGGGGTTTGGAAAAAAAAAAAATGAAGACCCTTCAAGACTGGCTGTTAAAAAAAGGTTTAAAAAGGGCCTATGGGCCCCCTCAAAGTCTATTTCAGTAAATAATTGTATTCTCCATGTAACAACAAATTGATCCGCACAGGGTGCTTTCACATGATGCATTTTTTTTATACCTTTTTTGTAGAAATGCACAGAAGTTCATGATGTGCATTTCAGCACAAAAAAAAAAAATATGCACCAAAAACGCTCCATGTTAAAGCACCCTTAGGTCTCTGTGCTGTGTGGCTTCTCCTGTTAATTCATAATTAAATCTTTACGGGGGTGTTAAAAACTCGGGATATGTGAAATCACATCTGTTTTTTGCCATGCAGTACTAAGAAAACCCAAAAGGAACCTCTTTTTGAAGCTTAAAGGGGGTTTGTCCCCCAGGAGTTTCATAGATCACCCTTTCACTTCCGGGTCAGACGTCTTGATTAGCAAAGAGCTCTCTTTCTTCACTCTGTGTTTTCAACCCCTTTTTTTCAGCGCAAATTTTAAATTTAAATTTAAAGTTTCTCTGAAAAACTAGCAGGGGGTTTATCAAAGTAAACAGCATAATTACAAGTTTTTTTCTCTGCAAGTTTAAAAAAACAAGCTTTTTTTCTGCTGCCCACAGACTGCCATTATCTGTTTTAACATCACTCCCCTGCTGTCACTTTGAAAAAACACAGGGGGAAGATGTTTACAGGTCGGTCACTGAGGGAAAAAAAAAGCCAGGGAGGGGATAAAATTCACTTAACAAAAACAATAACAAAGCAATTATTTGGAGAATGTCTTTTTTTTTGTGTTCCCACATTTTTTAACCCCTTAAAGACCCTTGGCGTATATACATCCCAGGGCCGCTAAGGGCTTTTTCAGGGGGGCGCTCACGACCCCCCCCCCACACCGCCGTTGTTAGCGGGTAATCCCGCTAACACCCGCCCGTTACGCCTGGCGGTTTTTACCCACAAACCCCGGGAAAGAGGCCGCGGCGTCTGAATAACCCGATCGTGCCGCACACCGATCGTTAGGTCATTGGGACCGATCCACACAGGGGGTGGTGGTGGGGAGCCTTTTGAAGGCTCCCGTCACTTAACCTGGCCGTTTGCCCCACTTCCGTCCCCGACAGGAATGGGGAAACCGCCATCTTTGTACTCCCTAATGCATTGCCTATGCAATGCATTGGGTTGTATTAACAATCACGACCACTAGTGGCCCAAGCACCATAGGGGACTAATGTTACAGTAAAAAAAAAAAAAAAAGTTTTAAAAGTACAAAAAAAAAAAATTTATTAAAAGTTAAAATTTCACCCTCCTTTCCCCATTTTACAAATAAAATCATTAAAATAATAAAAAAGTTACACATATTTGGTTCGCCCGCGTCCCGAAAAAGTCCGATCTATAAAAATATAACAAAATTTTAAATCCGTACCTGAACACCGTAGAAGAAAATAAATTCCCAACGCCAAAATTGCATTTTTTGGTCTTTTTTACATCACTCAAAAAAATGAATAAAATGATCAAAAAAGTCGCAAGCTTTCAAACTGCTAGCGTTAAAAAGTACACTTCACCCGCAAAAAGCACCCCACTGACGTCCGTGGGTGTTAGTACAAAAAAGTTAAATTGGTTGCACAAAATGGCGCTGTGGCGCAAATTTCAAAAATAGAAAATTTTTGGGAAATTTTTTTTTTTCGGTACCAAAACATAATGGAAACCTACATTTTTGGGTATTGCCAGATGCGTACCAACCAGTAGACTACAGCTAACACATTAGATTTACCGACGCTTGAACGCCGTAAAAGCAAAACCCCCCCCAAACAGGCGAAAATACATTTTTTTTCACATTTGTCCAACTTGGAAATTTTTTTTGGCGGTTTTCCAGTATATTCTATATGTATAGTGAATAACACCATTAGAAAGAAACATCTTGTCCCCGCAAAATAAAAGCCCTCATGTGTCTATGTAGGTGGAAAAATAAAAAGTTTATGGCTCTGGAAGGCGAGGAGGGAAAAACGAACTTGTCACCAAAAAAACCCCCCCCGGGTCCTTAAAGGAGTTGTCTCCCCACGGGGTTTTCAAAGAATGCATGAAAGAAATTCTCTGTCACTTCCTGGTTCAGACTAAATTTGCATAAGCTCATACAGCTCTGAGCTTTCCTTTTTTTCTTTCAGATGTAATTAGATTAGCTTCTCAAACTACTTGCAGGACTTCTTATCTGATCCCCAAAACAAAAGCCCTAATTACAGAGCTGTTTACTTGAGGAATAAATCAAGCTTTTTACTGTCTGGCAGCACAGGACACTGGGGTGACACTGGGTGACCTGTGTGATGACTCACTCTCTGTTATCTCATTGAACAAACAGCCAGGGAGATTTTGTTTTTCAGGTCCATTTCTTTAGGGAACTGAAATACCAAGGAGGTAATAAATTTACTTGTATCTCTTTAGGGAAAACAGAGGAACAATGCAATATATTTGGAAAAATGTCTTTATTTTGTGTTCCCTACAATTTGAAAGCTATTCTTTGTAGCGGGGACAACCCTTTAAGGGGTTAAAAGCTATTCTTTGTAGCGAGACAACCACTTTAAATGGTAATACTCACTTGATTATTTAGTAATAAATTTCTACAAGGAATAACAAAGGAAATGCACAACACAAAGTTTATAATGAAAGACGCTCCAGAACAGACATGACAGGAGAAGTCACAGGTCCTCACAGGTCCTCTCTGACGCTACATTCACGCATAGCAGGAATGTTGCAGATTTTCCAGCCAATCTGCACACTGAGTATAAATAGAATAAAATAGCAGCGGAGATTTGAAAAAAAAAAACACATATTGTGTACATTTTTTTGAAGTCTGCAATTTCTATTGCAGCGTCTATTTGCAGATTTTACCCTTTTCAATTTATAGCGGTGAAATCCACCAAGATTTTGCCACCAAACCCCACGTTACATGGCCTCTTTTTACATTGATCTGCTGAGGATCCATCTATCACATGTATACAACCCCTAAGGGGCAGTTCACACGGCGCTTTTGTCTCCGAAAATCGCATCTAAAAACGCAGCGGCAATGGGATCCTAAACGGATCCAACATGTCAATTCTTGGTCCGAAAGTCGCAGCAGGAGCCCTATTTTAAACTATAGGGTGCGATCCTGCTGCATCCAACACGTGTTGGATCAGTTTTAGATCCGATTGCTGCAACGTTTTTGGATCCGATTTTCGGATCCAACACGGATCCAAAAACGCTGTGTGAACATACCCTTAATCAGGCTCGGACTGGGCCGCCGGGTGATCGGTGAATCCCCCGGTGGGCCCCCCCCAAGCCGCTGTGAGCCCCGGAGGCAGTGCCGTCGCTCCCCGGGGCCGTCGGTGCATCCGGTCACTGGACGCCCGAGACCCGCGTCCCGAGCGCCCAGAGACCGGCCCGGCAGTTGGGGACTAATGTCCCCGACTCCCGGGACTGCGCGGTGTCAGTGGAGCACAGCGCCACTAGCGCTGCGCTCCGCCGACCGCTCTGGCAGGCTGGAGGCATTAGGCGGCAGCGGCAGCTCGGAGCGGGATTCAGGTGAGTGGCTGTTTGTTTTTATTATAAGGGGGCCCTGACTACCTAAAAGGGGGCCCTGGTTACTCAAGGGGGGCCCCTGGCTGCCCACAAGGGGGCCCTGGCTACTCAAGGGGGGCCCCTGGCTACCCACAAGGGGGCCCTGGCTACTCTAGGGGGGCCCCTGGCTTCACACAAGGGGGCCCTGGCTACTCAAGGGGGCCCCTGGCTACCAAAGGCGGCCCCTGGCTATTAAAGGGGGGGCCCTGGCTATTAAAGTGGGGTCCTGACTACTCAAGAGGGGCCCTGGCTACTAAAAGGTGGCCCTGACTACTAAAGGGAGGCTCTGACTACCTAAAGGGGGGCCCTGACTACCTAAAGGGGGGCCCTGGCTAACTAAGGGGGCCCTGACTACTAAAGGGGGGCCCTGACTACTAAAGGGGGGCCCTGATGAACTAAGGGGGCCCTGACTACTAAAGGGGGGACCCTGGCTACCCACAAGGGGGCCCTGGCTATTAAAGGGGGCCCCTGGCTATTAAAGGGGCCCCTAGCTACTAAAGGGGGCCCTGGCTACTCAAGGGGGGCCCTGGCTATAAAAGTGGGGTCCTGACTACTCAAGAGGGGGCTACTAAAAGGGGGCCCTGCCTACCTAAAGGGGGGCCCTGACTACCTAAAGGGGGGCCCTGACTACTAAAGGGGGGGGCCTGACTTCATAAAGGAGGTCCTGACTAACTAAGGAGGTCCTGACTAACTAAGGGGGCCCTGAATACCTAAAGGGGGCCCTGACTACCTAAATACTAAAGGGGGCCCTGACTACCTACACACTAGCTAAAGGGGACCCTGACTTCCTGCACACTAGCTAAAGGGGGGGTGGGGGCTGACTTACTGCACTCTCGCTAAAGGAGGCCCCTAACTACCTGTATACTACCTAAAGGAGGCCCTAACTGCCTGTATACTACCTAAAGGAGACCCCTAACTGCCTGTATACTACCTAAAGGAGACCCCTAACTGTCTGTATACTACCTAAGGGTGCTTTCACATGGTCAAAAATGCAACAAAACCGCACCGTGTGAAAGCACCCTAAAGGAGGCCCTAACTGCCTGTATACTACTTCAAGGGAAGCCCTAACTGCCTGTATACTATATAAAGTGGACCCTAACTACCTACAGTCTACCTAACTGGGGTCCACCAACCTAACTGTAGACGATCTACTTTCCTAACTAGGGCCTGCATATCTACCTGAGGGGTTATTTTACCTACCCACCCATGGCTAGGTACCCACCAGCCTGCCTGGGGCTGGCCTACTAAATTATCCAGCGAGGGTCTACCTACCTAAATAGGGCCTATCAAGTTACCTGTGACCTTACCCATTTGCCTACCTACCTGGTAATATAATTGAGAGGGCAGCAGCCCATAGTTGTAGCATTATCTCAAGGGGGTTAGTCCTCTCCCCACCCTCCAACCCCTTGGGCAGTTTGTACAGAGGTGGGAATGGGTAAAGAGGTGCTAGAAAATTGAGGATTCTAAGATATTTGTGTGAAATTTCTGCAGGGATGAGTGGTGGCCGGGACCAGTCATCCTGGCGGTGTGGCCCGGGTGCAGAAGAAAGGGGAAGAAGAACAACTCAGGAGAGAAGAGAACGACTCATCAGATGAGAACGACGTCTCCTGATTTCAGGGGTTATTTTACTTCTATATTGGATCACTGCTGTATTCACTGTAACATGATGTGACCTGAGCTGGTGTCTGACCTCTATGTAGTCTCTATATGGCGGTGCTGTAGGTTATACCTGAGCTGGTGTCTGACCTCTATGTGGCCTCTATATGGCGGTGTTGTAGGTTATACCTGAGCTGGTGTCTGACCTTTATGTGGTCTCTATATGGCAGTGTTGTAGGTTATACCTGAGCTGGTGTCTGACCTCTATGTGGTCTCTATATGGCAGTGTTGCAGGTTATGCCTGAGCTGGTGTCTGACCTCTATGTGGTCTCTATATGGTGTTGTAGGTTATATCGGCGTGGGTGATATGTTAGACTGACAAATGTGTGACTAACTTGATATTGTACTACACAGTACAGTTCTGTTTTGCACACTGTATTATGTGATAAAATGGACGCATTTATGTCTGAGAGGCCGGTAATATTTTCATGTACAGTAGGGTGGTGGGCCCCCCAAGATCAACTCCCCTGTGGGCCCCAGACCCCCCAGTCCGACACTGCCTTTAATGCAACAATATAGTTTATTTCCTAGATTTATTATAGCAGAGATACTGAATCATATAATTGGCAAGTGCAAAGGTTTGCACGTCTTGTTAGTCAGTACGTTGTAACCTCACCAACTTGTGGTCCCTTTTCTGTGGGCTTTGCTTCATATACACTACTGGTCAAAAATTTTAGACACACAAATTTGACTTTATAGATATTTACACAGTTTAAAATATAAAAATATACTTTACAATGAAAGAAACAACATGAATAAAAAAATGGGTTAACTTCGAAGAGTTAAAAATCTAGATTTAATTTGTTGAAACAAAGTAGCCACTTTTAGCTAATAGAACAGTTTTACACAATCAAGGCATTCTTTCTACAATTGCGTTCAGATATTGTTGAGAATTCTTCCCAACACTGTTGAAGAAGCTTCCACAAATATGTTTCACTTGTAGGTGGATTTGTGTTCACCCTTCTATCCAGTTCATCCTAAGCAAGCTCAATGGGGTTCACCTCAGGAGATTGTGCAGGCCATTTCATTCAAAATCAGCCTGAATAGAGGTGTATTTTGAAAAATCCTATCCCCATTGTTTTCTAGGGGAATTTTACAAGCGAAAAACGCCTCGAGACTTGACATGTCACTTATTTTTATGGCCATAATTGCGTCCACAAACGGGTCGCAACTACACTGATCGTTTACACAATATTTCACAAGGCGTATCTTACATTATATTTAATAAAAGAAAAGTTGAAACTTGTCTGAGGCTGATTTTGGGCCGTTTTCTAGCTTTTTAGCTTAAAACGGAGAGCAAGCTGACAGCCCTAGTAACATCCTAATTGGTTACTGGAGTGTATAATGGAGCTGTGAGTACCTCGCTTGGACGAGGACTATGACACACTGCAGACCCGTTTGTGGACACACTGCAGACTTTATAACTTCCTATAGACTTTATTTGTAATTTGAAAATTGTAGTCTAGATTTTGGAAAAAGCTGGAAACATTTTATAAAAGTCTTTTCCACATCTGAATGAGCACTGAGCCTGCAGTATGTTTCTTGCCATTATAACAGCAATGTTCTTTGTGTTGAAGAGCCAAACTGTCCAAATACTGCCGTAAAGGTTGTTGTATTCAGTCTTTTCCAACACTGGCTATATAAAGTCAGAGTACATGCAGTTAGCACAGAAACTCTTTTGGTGCAGGGGTTTTGAAAGAGTTAATGCACCAATGAGAGAAGGGGATCGTTGACTCCTTTTGGATTTTTACTCTGAAAACCAGAATACCATTTGGTTTGAATAGTAGACAGGATTTTATTGATTGGGGTTATGTTTATGCATATCTATGTATGTTCTACTATTCTTTTGTTTTATTGTGTTGTCTGTGCATATACACCCTTATTGTTACACATGTTGCTTAATTGACATCATTAAGTAGGCGTGTCTACGATGTTGTTTTACTATGCTACGACTAAGGACCAATATGCTCTGGGCCTGAAACGCGTTAGATGTTTCCTGTCCTGCGTGTCCATTTTTTACCCTTCTTATAATAAACATGGATTTTATTTAACTTCAAGAACCGCTGGACAATTTTTTCTTTTTACGTCTGAAGTTCCCGCATTGCCTGCGTGGTCCGTGCTGACTTTATCTACTACGGGTGAGCTGGTTTTCCACTGTTCCTTTACTTTTATAAAGTCAGAGTGTTTGAAAGTAATCTCAAAAAGTTGAGACACCTGTATGAATAGTTTGCATGTAATTTTGAACCAAGATTTGCTTTTTGTCCTGCAGAGCAACTGTTCTTAGTGTCTATCCTGAAATAAACATTTTGGTTAAAATCATACATTCATTATAGCAGATGCGTTTGAGATTAAAAATTCATATTTATTTTTCTAACCTACTTTTATTATTCAGGTTTTTTTCTTTTCCTCTTAGACATGCATGGTCTGTGCCTTGAGGCTGTAGACAAACTAACTGATCTTTTATACATATTCCAGCCTAGTATCACATATATACAGAGATATATATATATATATATATATATATATATATATATATATATATATATATAATATAATATAATATATAACATTGGTATTATGGTGATTGTACTGACCCAATCACTGTTATTTAACTACTTAGATGTGGAGGTAAGATTGACTGCAGCAACTGCGCAGTTAAAGAAGTAGGTGGACATCTACCTCTGCTTCCTACTCATGAAACAGTATAATAGGAGTATAGGAATTCTGCACCATGCTGCAAAATACCCACTATCTGCAGAAGTTTTTATGTCATTTATATGCGACCTGAACACTAAAAATGGAAACTAAAACACAATGGCAATACACCCCCCTTGCCCCAAGCCATTTCACCCCACAAATAATTGTTTCCCAACATATCATATGGTACAATAAATGCTATCATTAAAAAATAACACATTCCACAAAAAAGCAACCCCTCATACAGCGACGTCAATGGAAAATAATACAGTTACACCTCTCTGAAGGCAGCACCAAACAAAAAAAAAAAAACATTAAGCAAAGAGCCAAAATTTGTAAAGTATATAATTATAACTTTTTGCTTTGCCACTAAAAAGTTATTTGGCTCTTACTTTTTAAGTCCAGATAAAGTCAGAATACAGGTACATCTCAAACTAGAATATCATCCACATGAAAAAATGAACACTTGAAATATATTGTTCTTTGCTTAATGAATCTATACAATATATGGGCTTCTCTATTTGACTTGAATAAATGGACATAAGTTAACTTTTCAATTATATTTATTGAGATGCACATGTGTATTAACAAGAGGCTTGATTGAATTTTGTATTTTTTTTTTTTTTTTTTTAGTTTTGCTTAGCCAAAATACGAAAATGCAGATTAAAAATCGAGAATTGTCCATAAAGTGACATTTAAAAAAAATAAAATTCAAGATTTTACTTTTAGGTAACTTCACTCCTAAATTATGCAATATTTAATGTTGAGGCTAACATTTTTGAACTGCCAACACCCAATGGATATTTGGTCTAATGTTAAAGGTATTTTCTTGCCATGCAGTTTCACAGAGTTACAGCCAGCTTTAGACTCTCTCTTCCTGGTCAGGCTGTGGATGTGTCTACAGCAATGATGGACTTATCAGCTCTACTGTTCCTAGCTATTTCTGTTACAGTGACATGACTACAGGATATTTCTAAAATGTAGAACAGAAGTCTACAGAGCTCTAAAAGCTTGTCATTAATATTGTTAAACATATTGTTGCTAGAGATAAGACTCTGCAGAGAGCAAAACCATGGTCGAAACTAACTCATGGCAGCTTGGATCAATCAGATAAGAGACAGGTGGTGGGTTACCAGAGAAACTTGTATACGCTCATAGAAGATAAAGTCTTCTTAATCTCTTGACCAAAGCAAAATCTTAACAGCAATGTACTTGGTAATAGTCTTCATTTACCTTTTCCTACATGTTAAACGCTAATCATTGGGGTGAGAAAACCCTTTCAACTAATCACTTCCTAACATTTGATGTAAGTTTATGTCATGATCAGGAAGGGGTTCCCGCAAATTGCCGTATAATTTATGGCAAGGCGAAAGCGTGGGCTCAAAAACAGTGTCCACGCAATCGTTGCATGGAACCAGCTGTGTGTTACAGCTGGTAACCTGCGTTATTGGCCAGGACTGGAGTTTAGTGGAGGCTTCTGGGTTGTCTGTGATGTCACTTTGACCAGCTGTTTCCAAAGGCACAGCCAGGCATGTAGATTGACAGCTACAATACATAGCATTAGTTATGTACTACAAATGCCAATTACCAAAAAAAAGATCAAAAATAAAAAGGAAACATACTGGACATTGCCACATGCGTAATGTGCTAACCTGTAAATCTGACATTTTATTAAAACACTCATGATGAACGATAAAAAAAAAAATAGATAAAAAAGGCAGAAATACGATTTTTGTTCATTCTGCTGCACATAAAATGAAATAAACGAAATTAAAAAGACATACAAACGTCAAATCGGCACCAGTAAAAATGTTCGTCCAGCAAAATAAAAGAGCTCTTGCACAGCTCCGTATACAGAAAAATAAAAAGTTATGGCTCTTAGACTATAGATTCAAAAACATGCTTTTATTATATAAAATTAGTAAAAAGTAAAGAAAAAGTTGATATCACTGTAATCGTATTGACCTGCTGAGTAAAGTTAACATGTCAATTATAACACATGGTGACCGCTGTAAAAAATAAACACTACCAGGATTTCTAAATTTTATTCATTCAACCTCCCAAACACCTGGATAAAAAGCGATCAAAGTGTCATATGAACACCAAAATGGTACCAATAAAAACAGCTCATCCTGCAAAAAACAAGCCCTTACTCACAGAAAAATAAAGTTATGGCTGTCAGAAAATTGCAACATATAAACAAAATTTTTTAAAAAAGCATTTCTATTGTGTAAAAGTAGTAAAATTCATATAGTTGTAATTATAACAACCCACCTAGTAAAGTTATCATCTCATTTATACCAGATGCCGAATGCGGTAAAAATGAAACCCAAAAAACAATGGCGGAATTTTTTCCATTTTCACAGCTCAAGATGTACAATACACCACTAGATGAATTTCCTGAGATGTGTTGATCAAAAATTGGATAATTTCTGTAAGTTTTCACATGTTCTGGTACTTTGGGGACTTTGCAAATGCAACATGGCACCCATAAAAAAAAGCGTTCCAAATACCAAAAAGCAGTTCCTCCCTTGTACGCCCTGCCATGCACACAGCAGTTTACAACCATATATATAGGGTACTGACATACTTTGAAGAAATTGCCTAACAAATTTTGTGGCACTTTTTTGCAGGGTCCCCTGCATTTTCAGCTAAAACTGCATATTATTGCACAACGTTAAAACAATGTGTGGTCAATATACTCACTACAATCCTGAATATATTCCTTGAGGGGTGTTTCCAGTTTATTGTTTTGTTAGGGTTGGTTATTAAGTTTTAGCTTAAAAATAATGTAATGAAAATGAGACCTTAAAATCCAGTAGGTGTTCCTCCCATTCTGAGGCTTGTGGTTGAGTCAAATAGCGTCAATAGCGCACTAGGACCACAAATGTGATCTCTCTAATAACATCAGAATCAGGGGAAAAAAATATATGTTGCATTATCATGTTCTCTTTGTTCCAGTAAATAATGGATTAAAAGTGAAAATCTGCAAAAAAACCGTGAAATTCTTAAATTTCACCTACACCTTGCTTTAATTCCTGTGAAACAGCTAGCGGTCTAAGAAACTCTCTGAATGCCGTTTTTAATACTTTAATGTGTGTTTTTTTGGATGGAGTAATTTTTGGGGGTGCCTAAAATGAAAGCCCCTCAAAGCCACATTAGAACTAGATCGATTCCTAAAAAGAAATATCTGTGCTGCAAATTTTCTTGGAAAAGTGAAAAATTGCTATGAAATTTATAAGCCCTAATGTTGTTTAAAAATAAAGAGACATTTAAAAAAACGATGCCAACAAAGCAGAAATATGGTAGATGCTAGTTATAAACTATTTTATGTGGTATAGTGGTATTACACACAGAACTTTTTGAACCTTTAAAAATGACAATGTTTTAAAAATGTTATGAAGTTTTGATGTTTATCAAAAATAAGTATTGTACTGACCAAAATGTTTTACTAATATAAAACATAATGTGTCGTGAGAAAACATTTTCTAAATCACATGGACATATAAAAGCATTAAAGAGTTATTGCCACATAAAGTAACATGTCAGATTTGAAAAATGGGGTTCTGTTGTAAAGGTCAAAACTGTCTGTCGCGGTAAGGGAATAAAATAAAATATTAAAATGTAGTTAGAAAATTTACAGGTAACACTTTCAAAGCTGAACACATACATTAAAGAGATTGTATCATTTCATTAAATGGTCTTCAGAATAAGGGGACAATGAAAACAAGCAACTTTGCAATTGGATGTCATTTGCAGAGCTGTCTTGTTTTCACAGTCTGCCTTATCTTCGTTTTGTGTAAACACAGTTCCCCAGTACCAGTCAGATTCCTCCTCCTTTCATTTTATTGGCTGACGGCTCTACTAATTTACATTCTGTTCGGCCCCCGGTCGTATTCACGAGAGCGCGCATTCCTGCCTTTCTCACTCAGAATAAGGGGCCAGCAACAATTTCACTCTGTACAGCCAGCAGAAACACAGAGGCACTGCACCTGCTTCTACAATCAGAAAACAGCAGAATTGTGCCTCGGTGAATTAATGCTCCTGCGTGTAAGGGGCCGGCAATATTTCACTCTGCACAGCCACCAGCTCCTCAGTGACACTGCAGGCTGCTTCTACAATCAGAAAACAGCAGAATTGTGCCTGGATGCCTTGTGTAAACATAGAAGGGAGACGGATCTGTGCTCTGGAGGAGTTCGTAGAAGACTAGATTCAACTGTAACAAACCTCCAGCTGTGAGAGGAGAAGAGATCAGTGCTCTGAGTTCATAGAAGGCTGTCTAGACTGAATGCAGGCCTGTGGTATATAAACCGCTCTTACAAAATAAGACTGCAAAAGGAGAGCAACGACACAGTGACATGTGGAGGGGGGGGGGTTGAACACACTGACTTGGGAGCGAGCATGAACAGTGAAGGGGGAGGATGATGTCATCCCCCTTCAGTTAAGAAACACCCAGCTGTGGGGGGTGGGGGAGGTGGAAGAAACGCCCCTGGATTTCAGGAACTGAGAGAATCAAGCTTCAAGAGAAAAGCCGAACTGATGAAGTGATATATCCCCTTTAATGGTGGGCTGAACTTTCGAGATTTTTGTCTGAACTGGTCAACCACCCAATGTGTATGAGGGCATCTCAACCATGGCTGTCTTAACAGCATTGAGGGCCCTGGGTACAGCAGTGCAATGGTCCCTGCACAAGCACATGACATAATATCAAACCATGCCTCTAACCACACCCAAGTATAAGACAGCACACCAAACCATGCCTAAGAACATGACATCACACCAAACCCCGCCTCTAGCCACACCCAAGAACATGACACCAAACCATGGCCAAGCACATGATATCACATCAAGCCATGCTTTCTAATTACCCCCAAACACACCCATCATGTATGTCGTCCTCAAGCAGACTAGTGACAACACAACAGTAGTACTGGGTGTAAGAAGAAGGTGCCTCCATTACTTCCAGCAGGGCATAATGGGAGCAGTAACATGGCAGCTACAGAAGCCTTCAATAGGCTTCGGGCTGCCATAGTAACTGCTCGGCAATCTTGTTACGGGGGTGCCAATCAGGAAAAGGATTTAACTGCTGTTAGTAGTGGGTGTCAGCTGTATCTAACAGCCAGCACCCACCACATATATAGAGTCGGCTCAGTAACTGAGCCAGCTCCACACTCACTTCCCACCGCTGTGTACATTTACGATGAAGGGCAGGAAAGGCTTAAACTTATTTATTCTTGAGAAGAGATGTCTATGTTGTATTCATAAATGGCTCCTACAAAAAAAATGGTGAAAAGCGATTTCATAGTGAAACCCCTCAAAAGACAACAGGGCCCTCCCTCCTTCTATAGAAAAAAAAGGATTAGTCTCTAGAGGCCTTCTTTACCCTAAGAACTGTGAATCTGTGGAGTATCTGCCACAGTAGCTGGACACAGCAAGAATAGGTAAGTGCTTCAAGAAAGGCTTAGACAATCACTTACAACAAAATAATATCAATACTTATGTAGTCATATAGTGAAATATTCCTTTTAGGGCAGATTGGTTTGTGCTTTATGGGCTCAAAATTCTGGAACAATAGGGGAAAACAAAGTTTTAAAAAGTATTACCCCTTCCTGTTTCCATATTTTCTCCCCATGCTTGGTTGAACTTGATGGACATACAGTGGGGAAAATAAGTATTTGATACACTGGTGATTTTGAAAGTTTTCCCACCTACAAAGAAGGGAGAGGACTGTAATTTTTATCGTAGGTAACACTTCAACTGTGAGATATAGAATCTAAAAAAAAATCCAGAAAATCACATTGTATGACTTCTAAATAATTATTTTGCATTTTTTTTCACATAAAAGTAGTATTTGATACAATAGAAAAACAGAACTTATTATTTGGTGCATATACCTTTGTTTTCAATTACAGAGGTCAGATGTTTCCTGTAGTTCTTGACCAGGTTTGCACAAAATGTAGCAGGGATTATGGCCCACACAGATCTTTTCCAGATCTTTCAGGTTTCAGGGTTGTCACTGGGCTATATTGAGTTTCAGCTCCCTCCAAAGATTTTCGATTGGGATCAGGTCTGGAGATTGGCTATGCCACTCCGGGACCTTGAAATGCTTCTTATGGAGTCAACCCTTAAATTACTTGTGTGTTTAGGTTTGTCGTCCTGCTGGAAGACCCAACCATGACCCATATTCAATGCTCTTACTGAGGGAAGGAGGTTGTTGATCAAAATCTCACGATACATGGGCTCATTCATCCTCCCTTCATCCTCCCCTTTGGGGGTGCCTTTCTGCAAAGTATGGTGTTTCCACTCCCATGCTTCACCGTTGGGACGGTGTTCTTAGACTCATCCTTTTATTTCCTCCAAACAAGAAGTTATATTTTGGTCTCACCTGACCACATTACCTTCACCCATGCCTCCCATGGATTATCCAGATGGTCATTGGCGAACTTCAAACGGGCCTGGACATGTGCTGACGTGAGCAGGGGACCTTGCCTGCCCTGCAGGATTTTTAATCCATGGCGGCGTAGTGTGTTACTAAGGCCTCGTTCACACGGCTTATTTGTCCGCGGATTGGCGCCGTACTCTGAGCCGGATTTGCGCTGCAGTACGGCGCCAATCCGTCGGAGTAATTACAGTAATCCACTACTCTCATAGAACAGTGGATTCAGTCGCTCCTCCCCGCTCAGCGAATCCGTCGCAGGGGGAGAAAGTGACATGCACATTATTTACGGCGCGGACGCGCCGTAGATAATGACATTCTATGGGGCTGGGGAGCGGCGCCCCCGCCGCACTCCGGCCCCGTCCCGCCCCTTATTCACGCCGGATTTGCGAGCGCAATCCGGCTCACAAATCCGCCGTGAATAAGCCGTGTGAACACGGCCTTACGGTAATCTTTTGAGACTGTGGTCCCAGCTCCTTTCAGGTCATTGACCAGGCCCTTCTGTGTAGTTTTGGGCTGACTCTTGACCTTTCTTAGAAACATCCTTAGCCCACGAGGCGAGATCTTGCATGGAGTCCTAGACCGAGGAAGAATGACAGTTATCTTGTGTTTCGTCCATTTTTTTTAATAATTGCACCAACAGTTGTTGCCTTCTTATCAAGCTGCTTGCCCAATTTTGCCCCTGGTGTTCTTAAACAGCTGTTTGGTCTTGGCCATGGTGAAGAGGTTGGAGTGTGGTAAGGCGTTCAAACAGGTGCAATTAATACAGGTAATGAATGCAAAGTAGGAAGGCTTCTTAAAGAAAAATTTACAGGTCTGTGAGAGCCAGAATTCTTGCTGATTGGTAGGTGATTAAATACTTTTTTTTAAACAAGATCAATTTATTGAAAAATATGCAAAGTTAATATCATGTGATCAAGTAGAAAAAGGGCAATACACTACGTGGAAATCCCTAAAGAAGCATTTATGCTATCTATCATACATGAAAAAACTTTGAGACTCTCGGTTCACATATTTTGATCAAAAGATGTTTAAGCTGCCCACGACTTTCAACGTGATTCTCAAAATCGGGCAGTCCTATGCTATCTTTACCTCTCAATCGAGCCAATCAAGCCTCCCACTGGGTCAACCGACCTCCATTATTCAGAGAAAAAAATAAAAAAACCCAACCTGCAAGCTGCCCTTCTTATGACAGCCTGTGAGAGTGGGCGGGGACAGAAACCCAAAATGGAAGCACCCCTTCCTTCCCATATAGGTTAAAATCAATGTACACCAAGTATAACGTATGTTTCTGCACACAAAAACATTTCTGAAAAAAACGTATGCAAACCTGGGTGCCACTGGCAGGGCTGCGGCACACATGTAATTCTAAATGTACACACACAGACCGCCGCCAGCGGCACATTACTGCAAAAAGGGCAATACACTACGTGGAAATCCCTAAAGAAGCATTTATTCTCTCACAGGCTGTCATAAGAAGGGCAGCCTGCAGGTTGGGTGTTTTTTTTTTTTTCTATCTGAATAATGGAGGTCGTTGACCCAGTGGGGGGCATGATTGGCTCGATTGAGGGGTAAGATAGCATAGGACTGCCCGATTTTTGAGATCACTTTTGAAAGTCGTGGGCAGCTTAAACATCTTTTGATCAAAATATGTGAACCGAGAGTCGCAAAGTTTTTTTATGTAAAGTAGAAAAAGGGCACAAAAGGCAGATACAAAAGGCACAAGATTAACCACAGAAGTAGATCCCAATAGAGAATTCAGTTCACAAATTTTGTGCAACAGTATCCGCAGTTGAATAATATCGTCTCCATAATAAGAGAAAGGGACCACAATAGTTACCCAGAACAACTTGAGCCCATTTTTTTTTTAACAAAAAAAAGAAGAACAACATAAACAATACCAATACAAAGTATTGAATCTTACAGTCGAAGAACATGTGTGTGTGCATTGTTTCCCAGCAGAATAGAAGGATCACATACAGACCTGAAGACCTAGAACCTACGGAGTGGAGTGCTAGGACACCGGGTGGACCATCTAATTCCTGGTTGGAGGCTCATTCAGATATATATATATATATACACACATGCATATGCACATATCTATATATACATGGGAACTGAACGTAGGGGATATAGAGTTCGGGAGCGAGGCCTAGACCATACATGGAATCTCCAACACTGTTTGAGGGGAGTCCAGCCAATCCCGCCAAACTTTAGTGAATCTATCAGGACATCCCCGATGGAGATAAATATATTTTTTATATGGTAAAGTGGCGTTCACTGCATTTATCCAATCTAGTAGACTGGGAGTGTAACTAGAAAGCCAGTGTCGAGCGACCGTTTTACTGGCAATGAATAAGAGTTCAGTAAGACAAGTATAAATCGTGGTGGACGAAAATTCCTCGGGGGTCTAAAAACAAAAGACAACACTTGGGGTCATGGGGTATAGGAAAACCCCATCTTAAATCATTTAGGAACAAAGGGGACCGTTGCCAATATCCCTGGATCTTGGGGCAGGCCCACAACAAGTGGAAAAAAGTACCCAGTACAGAGAAGCATTTCGGGCATATGTTGGGAAATTCAGGCTTAAATTTGTGGAGACGGGTGGTGGTATAGTACGCCCGGTGTAGGATATACAATTGTGTCGCCCGTTCCCCATATTTTGGAGACACCAACTTAGGGGCTTCTAATGCCAGTGTCCACTGGTCATCTGCAATAGGACCCACATCTCCCTCCCAAGTAGCTTTCTTTGCTCTGAATGGGGCGCCCAACTTTCCTCTCAACAATACTGCATAAAATTAGGTGATTAGACCACGTGGAGGGGGAGACAGCAATAGAGGTGGTATAGGGAAATCCTGAAAGGTTATTTGGGAAATGTACCTTTAGGGCATGCCGAAGTTGAAGGTAATGAAAGAAGGAAGCATTAGGAATATGATACTCAACTGCCAGGTCCTGAAATGTCCTAAATGTCAGCTCCCTATACAATTGTGACAAATACACAATCCCCCTTCTCTGCCAAACCAAGCTTTCCAAGGAAAGAAGCTCCTGCAAATCATTGTTGCCCCAAAGAGGTGTATACTTATCTGCCCATACCTGATAATAGAGCTCTTTGACTTGCTTCCAAATTAAGATGCTTTGCCTAAGGATAGTGGGGCACTGGCGGTTGTGAATGGAACGGGATTGGGACGTGAAAAAGGAAATGAAAAGGGTGCAAAAAACAAAAAAGTCCCCCGGGTTTGATTAGAAAGCTCCATGACTTGTAAATGATCTTTTTGTGTGCCATCTGGTCCCAAAAGGGAAAGCTGAGCAGCCCAATAATAAATTCGGGAAATCGGGGAAAAGAACCCCCTCCCATAACCCAAGTGTGTTGCAGGACTTGTAAAGAAAGGCCCGGGGCCTCTACCATTGGTTCCAATTGGAAGGAGATCAAATGGAGTTCAGCGAGCGGAACACCGTCGAGTCCAAATATATTGGGGAAAATTTAATGAAATGTATAATATTTTTTGGGAAAAGGATCATCTTCACTAAACTAATTCTGGCCATAAGCCGACAGGGAAGTTTTTCTTCAGCCCTGAATCTTATTGCGAAGGAATACAAGAAGCGGATTTATATTCAGGGGTCGCGGAACTCGAGCAAGGACCTCGATATATTTGATACCCAAATAGGTAAATTTGGGAGGACCATTGTAGGGCATGGATTAAAGCTTGTCGCAAAGGAGCAAACAGGTTCCCAAAGGCAATAAGATGGGAATTTTTAAAAATTCACCTCAAAAACCCGGGGTATTTTACCAAATGCAGTAACTAAAGATAAGGGGGCCCGGGAAATGGAAAAATTTTCAGCGTTTCCCGGGAAAACAAGAGTGCATTTAAAGTGATTATAACATACAGACTCCAAATTTTCTTAGAAGAAAAACCCCCCGGAAAAACCAAAAAACCCCCGCCGGATCCTCTCTTATAGGGGGACCCAGGGGTCAATAGCCCCGGGGAAACAGGGGGGGAAAAAGGAGGCATCCCCGTCCCGGTTGCCTCTTTTTTTAAGGGCAGCGCATCCGTTTTGGGTCCCAAAAAACCCTAACCTTGGGGCCCTCGGTCCCGGTACAGCAAATTTAACCCAGGGGTATAAATGGGGGCCAAAACCCACAATTTTTTGGGGGACCAACCCCATAAAATTTCCCTATCCCACCGAATCAAAAGGGGTTTTTTTTGTATCCCCAAAAATTTTCCAATACCTAAAACCCTTTTATTAGTGTTTTGGGGCCCGCATTTTCCTTAAAAAACCTACGTTTAAATTCAAGGCGGGGGTGTTTGGGCCGGGGCCCTAAACCCCATTTTTTATCGGCATGGACTAGGGAGAGTAAAAATCGAGTTAAGAGCAAAGGGCCCAAAAAAATTTGGCCCCGTATTTAACATCCCTCTGTTTGGAAAGAAATCGGCCTATACGAGGAACATAATTCGGGGGTCCCTTTTCCCGGCTTGGGGGTCACTACAATTAAACCCTCCGCATCGAGGTTCCGGGAAAACACCCAAAACTCCTTTTTGCCTCATTTAAAAAAACCGAGCAGCAAAAAGGGGGCCAA
Organism: Phyllomedusa bahiana; assembly: GCA_025379985.1. NCBI lineage: Eukaryota > Metazoa > Chordata > Amphibia > Anura > Hylidae > Phyllomedusa > Phyllomedusa bahiana. The sequence goes on from JAODAL010026141.1 coordinate 51,632, forward strand.
AAAAAAAAAAAAATCTGGGTTCCCCGTTTTTTAAAAAATTCCCATGGGCATCCAACCCCTTTCCCCGGGGGGATTTTCTTTTTTTAAAAGACGAGATTGTTCCTGTAAAATTTCCCCCAAAGGGGAAAAAAGGAAACATCCCAAAAATGCTCCTGTTCCCCCCTTTTAAGGGGTAGAAGCCCCGCCCGGCCCCAAATTTTTCCAAAATCTTTCTTTTCCCAAAAAACTGGTTTGGGGGCCCATACAATCCGCATAAAAAAAGGGGGCGAAAGGGCCGCTACCAAACACCCGGGGCGAAATTTTTTAAATCCAACCTTTTTGGGAATAAAGCAAAAAATACCCGGGGGTTCTTTTGGGAAAAGTTTTGCCATGCAGGCAAGGGAAGCTTTCCACAACGCTACCCCTTTCAAAAAAGATTGCCTATAAAAAAGGGTTTGGGATTGGGGGGTTTACGACTCGCAAATAATTGCGTGTACAATTTTTTTGGGTTCATGAACCCGCTAGACCTAAATTTTTTTTTCAGTTTGATTCCCGGGTGTATGACAGTTTCCGCGTTTTCCACCTTTTTAAAGCCAACGAGTCAGCCTTAGGGTTCATTAGACCTTTGAGAATCCGCTACTTTGGTAGACAGTTCCCCTCAAAAAATAACCCCTTTAAAAGCATCCCAAACTTTTGAGAAGAGAGGGGTTTTTGGGGTTCATTGTTCAGGAAACTTGACCACTTGGGAAATTAAATTTAAAAAGCAAAAGGGGGAAGAAAGAGGGAAAACCAATATGGATTAAAATGCCCGGTATTAATTGACAAAAATCAGACCAAGGGCCCGGGGCATCACAAGAGGGGGGTGGTCTGACACTTTAACGCGAAAAAAAGTCCCCATTTTGAAATGAAAGGGGGAAAAATTTTTATTAACCAGGGCCAAATCTAAAACCCCGAAAGTGCATTTTTAGCCGGGGGAGAAACAGGAATTTTTGGGAAACTGACGGGAAAAAAAACAGCCAGGCCCCAACCGGGGCCCCCCCCCCTCCCCCGCCAATTGTAGAGGAGAAGGGGGAGTCTCCACCCCAGAAGGGGCCTCCCCCAGTTAAAAATTTAAACCCCGGTTTATTTCCCAATTCTTTTTTTTAAAATCTCCCCCCAAAAACAAAAGGGGGACTAGGCCACTGCAAAAAAACGCCATGCTAGGTTAATTTAATTTTTCCCAAATGAAAGGGAGGGGTATTAAAGTAAAAATCCCGGGTCAATTTGGCTTTTTCCAAAAAACAATATAGGGGAAAGATATATCTCATAAGTTTGTCAATATGGGAAAGGGTTTTCCAGAAAGAAACAAACCCCCTTTTTGCGTATTTAACACAAGGCCCCCGGGCCCCCTTTATAGGAAAGGGGCAATTTTTTTTTTTTTAGATTGGGTTTTTAAAATAGCCCACCCATTGGTTTTTCGGGGAAATGCACGGGATTAGAGCCAACCAAGTGCGTCTCCGGGAAAATTTTAATTTCCGCTCTATAGGGAATTTAATGATCCATCAAAAATTTTTCCCCGTTTAAATCGATTTTTTTTGGGGGCCCCCCTCAATTCCGGGAAATTTTGGGCAAAAAAGGTACCCATAAAAGGGGTTAAAAAAAAACAATTTTAAACCAGGATTTGGACCTTTAAAAGTTTTCCCCTTGTTCCTCTGGATTCCCCAACCCCACAGCCCCCGGTCTATATCTGCAAAATACAAAAGAATTCCCAAAAAACATTACAACCCCAACCCCCCACCCGAAATCCACCCCCAATTCCTGGATGCATGACCCCAAAATGTAACCGGTTTTTTTTAAAAAAGAAGCGGCAGAAATACACCCCAATAAATAGCCAACAGCTAGTGGGGAACAGCCCTTTCAGCCTCCCCTATACCAGGAAAGTCCGCAATTTAAATATTACAGAGGGACCTCAGGCAGTGGGACCCCCATACTATTAAATAAGGGGACATGGTATAGGGGAAATTTAGGGAAAAAGGGTTTAAAAAATTTTTGGGAAAGGGGAAAAAAAAAAAAAGGAGGAAAAGAGGGGGGGAAGGGAGAGGAGGGGAAAAGAGGGGGAAAGGGAGAGGAGAGGAAAGGGGAAGGGGAGGGGGGGGGAAGGGGGGGAGAGGGATGGGAGGGGAGGGGAAAAGGGGTGGAGAAAGGGAAAAAAGCAAATTTCTTCAACAAATGGCAATTATAACCAAAAAAACTAGCAAAACCATGCCCCCTTTAAAAAAATATATTTTAAGCAGTATCAAAAATTCCCTTAAAAATTTTGCAAAAAAAGGTATACAAATATTTTGCAGTAATTATGGTTTTTTAACTTCAAAACAAAGTTTGGAGGTGAAAAGGGAAACACTATTTGGGGGAAAATCCCAAAAAAACCAGCAAAAGGGTATTCCGGGGGAAAAGTAAGTTTTGGGCCATCCCCAAGTTTTCCCGGGCTTCCAAAGAGGGGGTCGAAAAAAATGGGTCCCACCCCCACTTGTCGCGGGGGTCTTTGGGAAAGGGTTTTCAACCCCTGGCGTAAATTCGTTCCCCGTTCAGGGAAGGGGTTTAGGGCCCTTTGGGGAAAATGAATTTTCGCTCTCCCTTTCCCCTGGATCTCCCAAAGGGAAAAATTTAGGGTACACGTGAAAATTTTTTATGTTTTTCATAGGGGAAATTTGGGCCCTTTTTCCCCCCGTAGAAGGGGGTAGCCAAAAGGGGTTTTCCCGGGCCCCCATAATTGAGGAAAAATTTTCAATGAAGGTCCGGGAGGGGGGCCCGGGGAAGGCGGGGCCCTTTTTTAGAAAAACGATGGGGGCCCCTTCAATTGCAACTTTACAGAAAAGCTGTCCCCCTGCCCAAAAGGTTTTTAAAAATTTAAAAAAATTTTAAGGAAAGGGCCCCCCGGCCCCAGAGCCCTCTGCTCCCTCAAGGGGGGACCAATAAATCTCAGAAATTTATCTTGGAGGCGATTCTCCTGATCGTCAAAAAGGGTTGGGGCCGTTTACGGACTTAGGGTTTGACATCAGAAAAAATTTTGCGCCGGGGGGTGGCCAAAAACCACTAAAAAATTTTGCTCACCCTCCTTGCCACCCTCTTTTCCCCCAGAAAGCCTGCGCATCTTGAAGAAAACAAGGAGATGTTTTTAACTTTAATTTGGGTTTGATTTTGGTTGATAGCGTGGGGTTTTAAAAGGGGTTTTTAATAGCCTCCCAACACCTTTTTTTGGGGGTCCCCAACTTGGGGGTGCCCTGGGAAAAGGTTTGGGTTGGGGTTTCTCCCTTTAGCGGGGGTGGTTTTTGGAAAAAGGGAAAAGGGATTTTTTTCTAACGTCGGGGAGGCCCCCCTACCCAAACCCCGCCAGTTTTTCTGCAGCCTCGGATGTTTCCTAGAAAGGAAAGTAATGGAAAACGAGGGTCTAAGACAAGTGGGAAAAATCTTCCTTTAAACAAGGGGGCTCACAACCGTACCAAAAGGGTTAATCATAGAAGTAAACATCCAGGGAAAATTTGGAAAAAATTTTTGGGTAGCCGGCAGGGGAGGTGAAAAGGGGTTTCAAGGGAAAAACACCCAAAAAAAAAAAGGGCTCGGGTGGTAACCCCCACAAGGAGTTTTGGGGGGAAGAGCCACAAAACTAGAGACATCAAAATAAGGTGGCTTACAATGGGTTTCCCCTGTTAAGTTTCAAATGTGGATGGTAGTGGGGTTTCAATATCAGCAAACCCGGGTTTAAACACTGTCCGCTTCCAAACCCGCCACAAGGGGGAGACATAGTCATGCATTTAAAAAGTGCACATTTTAAAATGAAATGAGGGGACCCAGCACCAGGTAAGTAATTTTAAAGGCCCCCTGGGAGTGGCCGGGGAAATCTCCCCCCCGTCGTCCTGTACCTTCAGGGCACCGACCCAGGGCTCGCTCTGGGTCTCCTCTGTATGCCGCCCCGTCCGTAGTTTTTTGGCAGGGGAGCCGCTGGATCGCGGGGCGACAAGGGGGTCAGGGGGGTGGTTCAGGGACCGGAACCGGCCCCAAACTTTCCCCCACTGGGGAGCCAAATGGGGAAGGGGAGGGGGGGGCAGCGGGTGCCCCGCTACCGCTCCACGTGTTCCCTTTTGCTGGCGGGCCGCAGCCACAGGACTCGGGCCCAGCTGAAGTCAGGCTGGGGCAACCCCGGGGGGCCCCGGACCCCGCACCGGGGCCCCCCGGGACCCGCAAACCCCCCGTGATTTTCCCTTTTCCCCCCAGGGTTTTTATTCAATTTAAAAACAGTATCTCAGTGGGTTAAATACTTATTTTATGCAATTTAAAAAAGTTTAAATTTAAAATTTCATAAAAATTATACAATTTGAAAATTTTTGGATTTTTTTTTTAGATTTTTGTTTTTTCACAGTTAGTGTACCTAAAAATTTAAAAATTACAAAACCTCTTTCCCTTATTTGGGGGGCAAAAAAACTTTGCAAAATCGCCAAATTTTTCAAATACTTAAATTTTAAACCCCCTGTTAAAAACTTTTTTCAATCGCGTAACTAAAATTAAATTCTAGGGTATAAAGGAAAAATTTTCAAAGGGTTTTTACCAATGTACAAAAGGTTAAAATGGTTTTAAAAAGATCAAATACAAAGACAAGCGCATACATCTCAGAAATCAAGAGCTGAAGTAAAAGGGGGCTGTTGTGATGTCCTTGGAAAAAAGTGAAATTAACTTTTTACCAAGATAAAAACACTCCCGGGAATGTGTTAAAGTTTTTTAAATCATCATTGAAAAAAAAGGAAACAAAACTCCCCGACCCTTCTTCTTTTTCCTAGGGGAAAAAAACAAAAATTTTAAAAAATCAAAACTGTCTTTTTCAAATTTTTAAAAAAATGTATGTTTTTTTAGCTAAAAAGTATGTGGGCACGTGACCATCATAGACCTTTGGGGTTTTTTTAAAAAATTTCCCCTTTAAAAGGTTGTCTCACAGAGCCACAGCCAGCCCTTTAAAGGGGGCTCCTTTTAGGCCCCGGTTTCCCCAAAGGAATTGGATTGGGGGGTTTTTTTTCTGTTTTTCCCGGGTTTTCCTGTTTAAAGGGGGAACGCGGAAATTTTTAACTGCATAAAAAGGTGTGGCGCCGGCCCTTTCCCCCCGTATTTGGGTCCTAAAGGTCCAGTTGGGAAGGAAGGGGGTTTAGGGGTTTGGAAATTTGGGTGTGAAAGGAGGCCCGGGGGTGGGGGGACCCAACCCCCGTTTTTCCTTCCCCCGGGGCCGGAAAAACCCAACATTTTCTTTAGGAAAGTTTCCCAAAGGCGGGGCAAAAAAGCCCCGGGATTTTAATAATTTGGGCCAGTTCCAAAAAATTCGGGTTTTGTCGCGCCAGTGGCCCCCACAGGCGGCCCTCCTTATCAGGTTTGGGAGCGGGGCGGGGCACCCGGTGAAAAAAGACGGGTTAAAACCCCCCCAAAAGAACATTTTGGCGGGAGGGGAGGTCCCGGGGGGCTGTTGTTTAAAAGGGGGTTTTTTCTTTAATTAAACCAATTAAAAAAGGTGGGGGCTATTATCTTAAAATTTTTATAAAATTTTCAGGGGGGGGGGGCTGTTTTTTTGAAAATTCAAGGGGGCATTTTGTTATTTTCTTGCAGGGGGGGGGGTTTTTTTAAAACTTTTTTAAAAAATTGTGAGGAGGGGCTTAAATCCTTTTCTGTTTAT